>JZKD02S1972349.1:245055-287598 GCA_000966675.3 Picea glauca | reverse complement strand
TCTAGTAGTTTTGGAAATAGCCCTTGCACAAGAGAAACCTACCAACTCCTTTAAATTGAATCCAAAATGGTTGAAGGTGGAGGAGTTTGTAAACAAACTCAAAGATGGATGGAAACCTTGTGATGAACACTTAAGAGAATCATCGTCTATTCGATTTCACCTTAACTTGAAAGAATAAGTAAAGATAGTTGTTCAATGGGAAAGAAATAAAAAGTAAAAGTATGATAGGATCCTTAAAGAAGTGGAGGAATCCTTCGAGGTATTTCACAATAGTGATGGGTTTGGCTATTTGGACAAGGACCAAAAACTAGAGGTAAATCTCTGAGAAGATAAAAAGAGGAACATATTGCTGGAAAAAGAGAAAGAATGGATGCTTAAGAACACAAACTTATGGTTACAAGTAGGCGATGAGATTATCAAGTTTTTCCATATATATGTAAACTATAGGAAAAGCATAAACTCAGTTTGGAAATTGACAAAGGAGATGATAGGTGGGCAGCAAATTTCAAGGATATTGCAGTTGAAGGAGTCAATTACTTCTCAACCCTTTTCAAAGAGGACTCTTGGGATACAATTGGTGATGTAATAAGGCTATCAAACTCCTTTCCTATCTTGTCAATCATGAGGACAATCGAGAGTTCATGAAAGAGGTTGGATAAAAAGAATTGCAACTAGTGTAATCGGTGGCTCTCTAGAGGGGGGAATTTGGTACCAGTAAAAACTATACTAGAAGCAATTCTCGTATACTAGATATTGCTTGCCTAGGTACCGAAGGTGTCCTGGAATTCATCAGAAGACTATGCTATAAATTTATCTAGTTGGGTGATGAAAAGAAGAAAGGGCTTGTTTTGGCTTCATGGGAAAACACCAACCTTACCAAAAGCAAATGGAGGTTGGGATCTAAAAAAGACCCTTTCTCTTCTCCAAGGCACTTGCAACAAAAAATGTTTAGAGATTAATTCAAGGAAAAGGGATATGGATTCAAGTAATAAGAGCCAAGTACATTTCTCCTTCTTCTATAGAGGATTAGGTAAGGAATCAAATAAAACAAGTTCACAATTCCTCAATAATCTGGAAAGTTGTTAACTCAACTTTTCATTTTGTTGGAAACTAGTTGATATGGCAAGTTGGTAAAGGAGACATAGTACAATTTGGTCTTAACCCATGGGTAGGCAACAAGGGAATGCACATATTACTTCCTCGAACGATTTAGGACATAAGAAGTAAACAATAATATATGCTCGGATAGGTTGTGAACTCAAAGAGGTCTACAAATAGAAAACAACATTAGCTGACTTGGGAGAGGATTGGATTGGGGGAAGAATATGCTGAGGCATGGAAGGGATGCACTAACACATTAAAAGTCAATAATGTCAAAATAAGAGAAGATGAAAACCAACTTATATGGTCACTTAATCCAACTAGAAACCATGTGCCCATAATACGCTACAAAGCTCTTGTCGAGGAAGGGGGGGAGGGACAACAAGAATGGTGGTGGGGAAGCCTTTAGAAATTAAGATGCCCTTCAAAAAAACAAAAAATTCACGTGTTTGATTTTAAACAACGGACCTCCCACCTGGGAGGTGCTACAAAAGAAAAACTTCAATAGACTAGGTTGGTGCAACTTATGTCAATAAGCAGAAGAAACAATTGTACATTTAATTATGGTCTGTCCTTATACAATAGAGGTATGGAAAGAGGTGGAAAGAATGATTGGATTAAGAAATGTCTGGGAAGGTGAAGACATAAAAGAAACATTGAAATCATGGTATGCAAAAAAGGATACAAAGAATATCAAATCCATCCATCTTAACATAGTTTAGGGTGTATGGTTAGCCATGAATTTGAAGTTATTTAAAGGAAATGAGACTTTACCTCTAAAATGTGTTGCTCGGGCTCTAAACATATTAAATGTTTACGATAGGCTTGAGATAAACAAAATAGTCATGAGCTAAAAGAAGAGGTAATTAAAAAGGATATCCCATGGGCATACTTTGACGGTGCCTCGCAGGGAAGCCCTTCTAAGGGATGACCGGGGGGAATTTTATATTTATCTTAAAATCATTGCATTTCTTTCAAAGTTTGGATAGGTCAAGAAATAATTAATTGTTGTGAAATGATGGATCTCAAATTAGTTTTGAGGTTGACCCAGGAGTTTGGTGTACCACACATACAAATATTGGTGACTCACTCTTAATTATTCAATGGTTGCACAAAGAAACAACATTGAAGAATTTCACTTTACAACCATTATATGATGATGTACAAATTATAACGACATCTTTCTCACATATCTATTTTTCTCAAATATACAGGGACAAGAATAAGATAGTGGATGGACTATAAAAAGAGGGATTAGGATTGGATCGAGGAACCTAGATTATATCCATAATGAATATACTCATGAACCTTGGCTCTAATTATATACTACTACATAATTTTGATTAAGGCACATGATAGCTTCAAGTTTATAGTTGTAATTATATAACTTATATGCTTTTTTGTGCTGGGAAATAGAGTTAATATTGCTACTATAGTTTTATGTTATTCTTAAAAAGGCAAGTATGCAGAGTTGTTTTGTCAAGCGGCTTAAGTGCACTCTTGGATGCCTTTGGCGTATGACTATGTAATTTTGTTTATATTTAATAACAATACATTTTTTTCCTTGGAAAAAAAGGTTTAGGAAAGAGGGGGATAAGAAAATGGATAGTGGAGGGACAACAAAATAGAGAAAGAGGAACTACTTTCTTTGATGTCTAGGAAGGATGGTAATGGGGGATGGGAGAGAAATGAAGAATTGTAGGAGGTTGATTTGAACCTTTTATCCACTCAATACAATTAGTCCTTCTTGGAAACCCTTTCAAAATAGTAACTTGTAGAACTCTATATATGGTTGGCTCAAGGGAAACAAAAATCATAGTCAACCCAACCAAACACGAGTCATTAAAAATCTCTTAGAATAAAATTGGCTCCCATAAAACATAAAAAAGGGGGGAACATAAGAGGGAAAGAAAATCAAGCAAGGACAAGCTCCAAGGAGAAGGAGGACTTTGATAAATTTAGGGAGAATAATGTATTTGAAGGATACATTTCTTCAAACCAACCATAACCCTTCACTCTGAAGATTCTATGAAGGAATATAAGGGGTATCGATATGTTAGGAAAATGAACAATGTTTAAACAAAAGATCCCAATGGAGCAACCAAAAGCATGCTTCTATCAAGAAATTAAACATGGTATGGAATCTGTTAGCACTAAGAATCACCCTCATACTGTAATGAGAATAAGCCCAGTACCCATCAGTTTATACAGTAAATGTAAATGAGTTTTAGGTGGTCAAATGGAGAAGACTCAATGATAATAACATTCTAACTCAGAAATCTAGACTAGCATGCATAAGCAATTGAGGTCTGGAATCAACTTCAGTCAGTAAGTTGGAGTAATGGTGAGTAGGAGGAAGATTTAGTGAGAAAAGTGTAGAGGTCCGCTATGAATATCAGATTTTCCAGCAGCCTAAGAAGGAAAAACTTAAACACAAGGTCCTCTTGGATTCAAATTTCAAGGAAGCTGAAAGAAATCATAACAGTGCTATAATCGAACATTTATCATAATACAGTTACAACAATCCATGTGAATCAATCAAACATGAACTCTCTCAGTATCAGAGGCAAATAAGATGGAGAAGAAGCTGACTTTCATTAAACAAGATATCTCAAAAACAAATACATAACCAGAGAACCAATGTTCTTCATCAAAAGTTTACAATACGGGAGCACTGCTCAACCATCGACCTTTACAAAATATCAAAACTGCCTATATATAAGCAGAACTGTTGCAACCATTAGGAGTGTGATCGGATTGCTGCATTCAAAGTTTTCAGTCGGTGTTTTCTCTGTTAGACTGTGCAAACAATCTGTGCAGTTTCTAGGGGTAGGTTGTAATACAAGCTATGAAACCTTCGATTAAAAGCAGACATAACTTCCCTTTTCCCCCTTCTCAAAGTAGTGAACTCGTGTAGGTATTGATTAGATGACTTATTCTCACCCCAATACCTTAAAAATGTATTGCATAATTCAACCCAGTAGCCAATGGAGTCAGCTCTCATACCCTTAAACCATACACCAACATCTCCTAACAAGGATTTGGAAAACAACCTCATGGTAACATCCTCATAAATTATCTCAAATTGATCAATAAAGTTCTCGAAATGCTCCACATGCCTCACAACTATAACATGATCCTCTCTAGAAAAATGGGGAAAGTACTTAAAGAAATCAGGAGGATAAGAATGAAGATGATATGGAATCTTTAAAGGTTTAAACAACTTGTCTCTGATTCTAGTTTGAAAACTAGTGGGCTGAATATGAGGCTTATCACACTGATGGCAAGGCTCAATAGTAACAACAGGATATGATGAGATTTGAGGAGGCTGTGGATCAGTTTCAACCTCCTCATGGCTGCAAGGGTGATTGAGTTCATGAGGGGTTTCAATATGAAGCTCATCTTTATTAAAAGGCTGAGCTGAGGATATAGGATCAACATCTACAACACAAGCATAAAGCATGGTTTCTTCCTCCAAGGATGGATATATAAATGAAGGCTAGTGATCGACCGAATAAACAAAGCAAAATATGATCCTCTTTATGTGTGAAGGGAAAAACAAAAATGAGCTGATAAAGAATAACAAAAGTTCATGTAGAAAGCTCAGAAGATGATACCTAGTCATTCCCTTCATCTTTCTGTCAATAGGATCTTCCCCAGTGGAGTCTCTGATTGTGGAGTCACCAGGTAGATGATTACAGTCAATTTTCTGTATCCCTCTCTTGTCTACCATCAAGAGTTGGATCTACGTCATTCTTCCCAAGGAGCTCTTCAATCTGCTCAAATATGTCCCCGACAACGACGCCATTTAATGTTAGCACTAGGAATCACCCTCAGACTGTAATGAGAATAAGCCTGGTACCCATCAGTTTATACAGTAAATGTAAATGAGTTTTAAGTGGTCAAATGGAGAAGACTCAATGATAATAACGTTCTAACTCAGAAATATGGGCTAGCATGCATAAGCAATTGAGGTCTGGAATCAACTTCAGTCAGTAAGTTGGAGTACGGGTGAGTAGGAGGAAGATTTATTGAGAAAAGTGTAGAGGTCTGCTATGAATATCAGATTTTCTTGCAGCCTAAGGAGGAAAAACTTAAACACAAGGTCATATGGGATTCAAATTTGAAGGAAGCTGAAAGAAATCATAACAGTACTATAATCAAACATTTATCATAATACAATTACAACAATCCATGTGAATCAATCAAACATGAACTCTCTCAGTATCAAAGGCAAATAAGATGGAGAAGAAGCTAACTTTCATCAAACAAGATATCTCAAAAACAAATACATAACCAAAGAACCAATGTTCTTCATGAAAATTTTACAATACGGGAGCACTGCTCAACCATCAACCTTTACAAAATATAAAAACTGCCTATATATAAGCAGAACTGCTGCAACCATCAGGAGTGTGATCGGATTGTTGCATTCAAAGTTTTCAGTCGACGTCTGATCTGTTAGACTGTGCAGACAATCTTCTATTGTCAGATGCGATCTCTTCTGTCTGGACCATCTCTATCAGACTACGCATGCAACTCTCTGTCAGATGTGAGCTCAAATATGCCAATCCTTTTTTGGCTTTCCATTTATGTGCTGAGACGAGGTCTCAATCACCGCTCTCATTCTTAGTAACTGCCTTTATCAGGATCAGGACAAGGCATAACACTCATAATTGTTCTTAGACGGTGCCAACAACTTCTACGAGTCAATTTTGACACCTCGAGGTTATGCAAATCTTCTTTCGTGACCAAATATGTGCGTTTTCAGAAACTCGAGCTTCAGGCGCCAGATCCTTCTTCATCACTCCTTCGTGCTTGTGACCTCGGGCCATGACCTGACACTTATCCCATATGACGCTTCAGGATTTTGCGCATTGGGAGATTTCATTTTACTTGACTACAGATTCCTCGATGCCCAAATGACGAAATCACTCCTCTCAGATCGACGGTCGGATCTGCTATGCATCCGACGACCGTGATTGCTTCCTTGAAAACCCAAGTCACCAAACATGCACTGGGTGCTTACCTTTCTTCTTGGGCCCACCTCCTATGTGACCTTGCCATGACTTGGGGCTTATTTTCAAGGCGCTTCGGGACTTCGGGCGCTTCAGGCTTCGACCCTTCGGGACTTTGCAATGTTTCTCATTTTAAAACTCTTGAAGTAAAACTCTCGGAGTGATAGATCTGATGATGCGTGGCTCTTGCTAATCAATGGCTCAGATTTATTTTGGGCCTTTGGGACTTCAAGCCTTTGATGATTAACTTTAACATTATTTCGAAATCCTGATTCCCTCAATAATTTTCCACCATTGATCTCTCCCAATGAGATCTACAACCCATATTTAATCTTTGGTCGACCATTGATTTCGGGCCTGGAATGAGTCGCTCTGAGTGTTGTGCTTTGCACTCATGGTTGCGGCCTGTGGCCCTTGACAACTTTATGTGATAACAAAATCCATGTACAAACATGCCCAAAAATATGGAAGGGTTATCAATGTATGACAAACAATGTTGAGGGTTTTCTAGGTGGAATAACTGCTCTATGGGATCCAATGAAGATCACAAAGAGGGAAACCAATGGAGGATCACATGGGAAATTATTTCTCATAACTTAAATATCAAAGGGAAATTCACTAACAGTTATGCCCCAACTTATATGAACGAGAAGTTGAAATGTTGGGAGAGTGTCATATATTTGAGACAATAAAAAAGGAAAATCATCAAATACTTGGTGGTTATTCCAACTCAATTAAGTCACTCTTGGATAATGAGGGAGGAGTAGGGGAGCTCAGTGGGTTAGCTCGAGTGTTTGAATTGAAATAAGAGTTCCCGAGGTCAAGTCCACCGACTAGCTATATGTGATATGTTAATACTTGATGTCCCCACATATTCGGTCATATTGTAGCCTACACCAATGATTTACCCCGGTAACCACCCATTGATGGCAATGAAGTCTATGAGGGTTTCCCATGCATGGATTTCATGGGGAAAAAGGGGGGATGAGTAGGGAATTTATACCTAACAATAACGTAATTTCAGAGATTTGTAGATGACTTACATATAATGGGCATCTTACCTAAAGATGAGTTGTACACTTGGAGCCGCTACAAGGAAAATGCCTTATCGTGGAGGTTTTTTACGAGGATTTTAATGTTTTTTTTTAGCTGAAATGGATATAGGATTTATTTAATTGGAAGAAAAGTGGGTCTTTGCCGAGGCGACCCCTATTACAAAACAGAATTCTAGCTGCAGCTGCTTTTGATTTACAACATTTTCAGTGAAATTGAAAGTAACTTTCGTTGTTTACAATTAGCAATCCTTTCATGAGAGAGCTGCTTTTGTTCGCCATCATATCAACTTCACTATTGGACTTTCTTAAAATATGATAAAGCTTGCACGAATTGAAGTCTAGTAGAACTCTCTTTATTCTGTCTAAGATTTTGTTTAGGCTGGCATTGCTGAACTGAGTCTCCATGTTTAGGTTTCTTATTATTACCTCTGAGTCTCCAAAAACTTGAAGATCTTTGACTCCTTTTTCTTTGGCGAGAAGGCAAGCTTTGGTAAGCCCTAACATCTCAGATTGATTGTTGGATTTCTGTCCTAATCCCCAGCAGAAGCAATTTTTTGAAGACCCGTCCGGGGAGTAGATAACCCCCCCAGCACCGGCTGCACCGGGGTTTCCTTTGGACGCCCCATCAAAGAAGATTGTGGTTAAATTTTTAGTCCTCCACCATGACTGGAATTTGTCATCATCAACTCTTATTTGCCATTCCAGATTGGTTGTTTTTGGGGAAAGGAATTGCTTACTCGGAAATGGCACAAGAGGGCTTAACCACCTCTTTTCCTCCGGCAGTAACAAAGGGTCCTCTTTAACATACTGCTGTTGGGCCGCTTCCAGAAGGAAAGATTTATCTTTTGTCGCTACTTGCAATAGAGAGTGTCGCTCCTCTTTGAATATCGACTGATTGAGAGTCAACCAAAGCTGCCAGCATACATACTTGGGCATCGCTGTCCATATTTTGCTCCATAAAGATTTAGAAGGTATACGCCGGGGGTAGATTAGACTCCAAGAGGTGAAAAGTTCTGCAACCAAATTCTGTGGTGGAATAATAATCTGGAAATCCTGAAGAAAGAGACCCCAAACCTCTTTGGCAAAAATGCAGTCCATGAATAGGTGCTGAGTTGTTTCGAAATTATTGTTGCATAGCGCGCATATGTGAGGCCCCACTATATTCCTTTTCTCCATATTATCTCCCATGAGAAGTTTGTTGTGCATCAGGGTCCAAAAAAAGAAGTTCACTTTTGGAATAGCTAGTTGGTCCCAGACTCTTTTCCAAAAAGCCGGTGTATGGCTGTTGTTTCTTGAGGCCTGCAAAGATCTATATCCTGCCGCTGAGGTGTATACTCCTGTTTGGCCCCATCCCCATCTGTCTTTCATGGTTCTGTTGACAGGGGCGGTGTCCTCCAGCAGATCTTCAAGCATGGATTGTTGCCGAGATAAACGAGGTGGAACACCGTGGAAATCCCAACCTGCCCAGTCTTCACGTTGGTCCCATTTCGAAAGGTCATAAAGTTTGTTTACTCCTGCTCTCTCCAACCAATATTTGAGGTCTGCAATATCAACGTTTTCTGCCAAAGGTTCTCTCCCCATGATGCTATCCAACCAAATTGACGTGCGTTTGTCGTTGCCAGTGATTCTGTACACCGAATTTTTGAAAAACTTGTTGCTTTTGCAGCACAATTTCCACATCTGCGTACATTTTGCAAAGCTATCACATTGAAGGTTGCTAAGAGAGTTGTTGACCCCATATTTTGCATGCAAAGTGGCACTCACCGGATGCACGAGATCATTAATCAACATCCACAAGATCTTTCCTCCAAGCGATAGGTTGGCAAGTGAAGGGTCCCTAATTTGCAGTCCTCCCTCTGCCGTGGGTTTTTTAACCACCTCCCAGTTCACCAGATGCAATTTTTTGTCATTACCCTTCCCTCCCTGCCACAAGAAGTCTCTGAAAATCTTGGAAATCTGCTCAGTCACCGATCGGGGTGCTAAGAGGAAAGTTGTCTGGTAAATAGGAAGCGCAAACAACACAGATTTAATTAGAATGACTTTTCCGCCCTTTGTTAACCAATAGCCTCCCCACGCTGCAATTTTGATTTTGATTTTGGATATGAGGTCGCTCCATAACGTTCTTTTATTGCCGCCTGAGATGATAGGGAGACCAAGATACTTGATCCTGTCCTAAATTTCGTGGCCTTTGAACCCAAGGATGGCGGTGATACCTGAGATTTCAGGCTGGCTTAAATTCCAACTGTAAATTTCGCTTTTGCTCTCGTTGATTAGAGCTCTCGAGGATCTGCAATAAATTTTGAGGACTAAGTCGAAGGCTTTGGCTATTCTGATGGAGGCTCCCCCGAGTAAAAGTGAGTCATTTGCGAAGAGCGCGTGATTTAAAGGTTCTGCTCCAATGGAAGATTTGAGACCCGGTATGTTACCAACTATCCTTTCTGCAATGAGCTTTCGACTGAGGGAGTCTGCCATTATTATATACAGGAAGGGGGAGAGAGGGCATCCCTGCCTGATGCTTCTTTGAGTTTGGAAAAAACTGGTAGGACGACCATTGACTAAGGGGGCGACCCATGGTTTATCAATGCAAGCTTTAATAATCTGGACAAACTGAGATGAAAAGTCGAAAGAGAGAAGAACTCTGCATAGGAACGAGTGGCTGACTCTGTCAAACACGTTTTCCATATCTAACTTTATTAGCATTCCTTTCTCATTTCACTGTATGCTTGTGTGTACAATCTCCTGAACTTGTATTACATTGTCCTGTATATGTTTGCCTTCCACAAATCTGCCTTGAAAACTGGTGATCAGTCTTTTTAGCAACGGTTTGATCCGGTTTGCTAGAAGTTTTGCCAGGATTTTATAAGATGCATTACACAGCGAAATTGGCCTGAATCTTGCGAATGTTTCAGGGTTGGTGTCTTTGGGGATTAATGCCAGATATGTGGAGTTGGTTCCTCCACCGACCTTCACTTTTTTCATGCACGCGCTAATCATTTTAAGGAGGTCATCTTTGATAATATGCCAGCAGGATTTGTAAAAGTGGATTGTGAATCCATCAGGGCCAGGAGCCTTGTCTGCCTCCATGGACCAAATTATGTTGATGATTTCTTCCTTGGTAGATGGCCGGCAAAGTAATTCGTTATCTTCTGGACTGATGAGGGGTGGGATATTGGAGAGGAGATCAACAACTTCCTCATCTTTACTTTGAATGTCTTCTCTGTATAAATTCATGAAATGGGATTCTGCAGCAGCTTTGACTTGAATGAACCCTTTGCAGACTTGGCCATCCACTGTTTTTATTTCTGCTATGTAATTCCTGGACAGTCTCGCTCTATATTGCCGGTGAAAATAGGAGGTGTTCCTGTCCCCAGCCTTCAGCCAAAGACTTCTGGATTTAAGTCTCCAGTATTCTTCCTCTCTTCGAAAGGATTGGTATGTGGATCGTTGCGCTTTAATTTCTTTTTCCAACAACTTTGTTGTGATATCTTTGCTTTCCATAGCTGTTTGCAGGGTTTGCAGTGACTGCACTGCTTCTCTTCTTTGTTCGGAAGGGGTAGGGGCTGGTTTCTTTATCCAGTCCTTCAGAGCTTGTTTTGTGGCTTTCAACTTTTGTTCCCAAACATAGCTTGAAGATCCCGAGAATGACTTGGCCCATGCTGATTTTACTGTCTCTAAAAAATCATCTCTCTCAATCCACAATGGGCTGAATCGAAATGGAATAGGGCCTAGGTCTTCTTCTTCTTCCAAGAGGAGTTGTATTGGCTTGTGGTCTGAGGTAAGTTTGGGCAGAATTTTGGTAGTGATAATCTTTTTGTTCATCATTATGGAGCTTTGCACCAGAAAATGGTCTAATCGAGCAGATATATGGTCCGGACCCACCCTGTTGTTGGTCCAAGTGTAAATGCCTTGAATGGGGTTGAAGTCTAGGAGATCCCAAAACTGCATAATTTCCTCTACCTTAACCAGCATGGGGACTGTGTTATTGGAACCTCCCCTCTTCTCTTTTGCTTTTATTACAATGTTAAGGTCCCCAGCTATGATGATATTGCTGGGAGAGGTCTCCTCTAAATAAGTCGAGAGAGAGTTCCAGCATTCTTGTTTTTCAGCATAAGAAACTGGTACATAAAGATTGAAAAGAGAGATGGATAGCTTACTTGCATTGTGCTTCAGTTCCGTGAAGATCCAGTGTTGTGTTTCGAAGTGCTTGTTCAGGTGGAAGATGTCATCGGTCCATAGAGTTGCCAGTCCTCCGGAGGTCCCCCTTGAACTGACTGCTTTGCCTGATCTTTTGTTCCACTTTGATCTATTGATCTCTAGAAGGGCTTCCCCTTCTATTTTGGTCTCCTGGAGCATTAGAATATCTGAGGGATCTGCTTTCAAAAGGTCCTTGACTGCTTCTATTTTAGAGGGATTCCCCAGTCCTCTACAGTTCCAAGAGGCGAGTTTCATTATTTACTTGATGGGGGGGGGTTGGGACCTCCCTTGGAATGCCTTGGTCTGATATTTCGGCCAATAGACATTTCTATTGTGGACTGACTGCCTTGTGTTTTGTACCTTTTTGCCTCCTCCTCCCTCTTTTCTTTGCGAGATTTCCTTCCTGCTTTCTTCGAAGGACGCTCAAAGGTTTCATCCTCTGAAGAGCCTGAGCTTTCCTCTGGTTTTTTCTTAGTGATTTCTGCATATGAAGGGTTGGAGGGGCTGCCTTGATTGACTTCAATCTGTTGTGCTTTCCCTCCCACTTTGATTGAAGGTATTGCTTCTGTCTGTTCCCCATTCTCCTCTGTTTGTTTTGCTTGCTTGTTCTGAGCGTTTTCAGTTCCCTTTTGAATTACATCCTTTTCTTGCTCGTTTCTGTTGCTGCTGGGACATCCGATCATGAGGCCTTTACCTTTACCTTTTTTTGTGTTTGCGTTTTTCTGAACCAGGGTCCATGATTCCCCATTATGTTTTTCTACTTGTTCCTCGACTTTCTTCTTGCAATGCTTTGCAAAGTGTTCGTGTCCGTGGCAATGTCTGCATTTAAAAGGTATTTGCTCGTAATCCAGCTCCTGTACATGCGTCCACCCAACTACAGTGAGATTGATTGCTTCCGGAAGCCCCTCTTCTAAATCCACTTCTACACAGATACGGGCACAAAAATACTGATCCTTTCTTGCAGCGTGATCTATGTATTTTCCCAACCCGTTGCCAATGTTCTAGAGTGATTTTTGATTCCAGCAGTGGAGGGGTAGATGTGGAAGCCTGACCCAAACTGGAACTGCAGAGGGAACGTCTTGAGTGGGGTCGAAATCGAGAGTCCATTTTTTTAGATAAAGTCCCTGAGGACCCATAAAGAATGGCCCATTTCTGAAGATTAATCCTCTGTCTTCCGTGTTCTCGAAGACGAACACAAAGAAACCCTTTCCTACGAAGAAGCTTTTGACTCCCTCTTTGATCAGAGGCTGCTAGTTCCTTTGCGTCCACTCTTCCACTGCTTTAGGAGAAGGCCAGAGACCCATAAACTGGCCTATGAAACCTCTCTCGGCCAGGTTCAGGGCCGCTTTACAAGTTTCTTCTTCTGGCAGAGCCACCGTGGGGATAGAATCCATTTTCCTTACAAACTTTTGCTGGGACGCCGAGGGCGGATGCTTTGGGCCAACTGCTACCATGTTTCTAAAGGCGAGGACCTCTGGGGGAGGATCGAGATCCCCTGGAGCTTCCATGGTCTAAAGGGGCGCTACAAATCGAACGAGAAAGCGCTGAAGCCTCAGGGGCGCGCTGAAGCGACCTGCAAACCTAACGCGAGCTCAGAACAATTTTTTGTTTTTTTACGAGGATTTTAATGTTACAAGATTGAAAAAAATCATAAAAAAAACTCCACTAAAACCTTCATTATTGGTAGTAGAGGTTTTAACAAATTTTGACCGTAACTAGAAATTTTGGGTCCCTGGAGGTTCTCGCGAAGGGTTTTTACACAATGCGCTTAAATCAATAAAGTGCAATGGTGCAATACTTATGTTTACAATGCATTGGTGTGCAACATAATGATATGCACCAATGCCTCAAAATACCAACAATAAGCGATGGTGCATACAACATAGTTTAAATGCCTCGGTGTGTATTTTAGACATTGAAAGCATCAAGGAATTTATAACAATAATACACATCAATGCACTACATTTATTATACACATCAATGTGTATTATATGTTATGAAGATCTAATGCGTATTTTATATCACAAAATCACTAGTGCATATAACAACTTGTGCACCATAAGTTCTTATAATGATAACAATAATAATAATAAGGGTAGTAGTAACGATATCATTGAAGGAAGTAATGTGTTTGTTATCACCAAGAGCACCAATGCTTTTATCATAGTTTTCTTGCAACAATGCATAAATATGTATAAATGAAATCACTGCGTAAATATGTATAAACCATGCCATTTAGTTCAAATTAATACAATACAACGATATGTTGCAGTGCTAAATTTTTCCATGTTGTGGGTGTGCAAATGCAACTTCTTCTTTTTTTACAAAATGTCAATTAATCATTAGAAAATCAAATGTTTTTTATAATAATATTGATTTTTGTATCCCTTAGGTCTCCATAAACCCTTAATGTTTACTTAGATTAAACTACTTTTTGCTTTTGTTTTTTTTATATTAATACTTTTTAGTCCTTGTCGAAGGCGTAGAGGGACTGTAGCGATCAATAATTTGTTGACTTCATATTAGTTTGTCGTTTGACTAATTTTTTTTGCATCATCTCTATTGTTCAAACTAGAGAACTAAAAACATTATTTTTTATATAATAAAAAAAACCTTATATGTCATGATCTCATTGGATAATAGATTTGAGGTCTTATTGCCAGCTTCGCTATTCCCAGTGTTTTATATGTTAGCATATCCAAAGTTTTTGATCATCTACGGTCTTTTTGAATTTTTACTATTTTTATTGAAATGTTTAGATATCCAAAGTTTTGAGCATGGAGAGTCATTTTTTTATTAGTTGACTTCATATTAGTTTGTCATTTGACTAATTTTTTTTTCATAGTCTCTATTGTTCGAACTATTTTTATTATTATTACTTTTATTTTTTGTTATAATTACGTACTTAAAGAGGCATTTTCATTATTACGTACGTAAACAGGCCTGCCACATTGCATTCTTTCTTAAATGTTTACACAGCACGAGGGCCTTCGACGGTTCTGACAGCCTTAAGTGTTTACCTAACAGGCCTCACAACCTTAAATGTTTACTTAATAGGCGTGTTACAATACAGTTTCCTCCGATTTTTGATACAGTCTTGTCTCCAGTGAATTTGGGAAATATTGTTCTTCACTGGCATTACCGGTTCATTGGTTGATGCTTGCTCGTTGGTTCGCTTCATGCTTCTTATTGTTGTTTGATTCAACTTTGCAAAGTTGAGGTCCTGCAACTGCAGTTGGACATCTTGGTGCGTGTTCACTGGTTTGTTGTTTGTTGTTTGTTGCTTGCTCTTGTTTGCTTCAACTTTGCAAGGTTGGGGTTCTACATCAACAGTTGGACCTGTTGTTGCAGTTTGCACGGTTGGGGTTCTATGTCCGGGATTGGAACTGAGCTTCTGTCATTCCTTGTTCGCGGGTAAGTTTCAATGCCATGGTTTCATTCCTATTCGTTGTTTGTTGTTTACTATTTGCAGTTTGAAAGTAGGAATTTTGAATACTAGGAATGCCTGAGTCAAAATCCCCTTGCATAACACCTTTGTGTGTGACTACTACGACCAGAGAAATAAGGGTGTGCTGTTGTCTTGTTCTTGTTCTTGAACGTCAATGTTCGACACAGAACCCACCTCTGTCGCAGCCACAGTGACATACAAAAAAAAAAATCGAATTTTCTCCTCATATTTTTTGGTCCTCAAAACCATATGTTTGGTGCATTTTTTCCAGGTTGTTCCCTTCCAAAATGTCTTGTTCCCCTTTGAATGTCAATGCTAGACACAGAACCCACATTTGTTGCACCCACAATGACATATAAAAAAAGGAAATTGAATGTTCTCCTCATATTTTCTGTTCCTGGAAACTATACGTTTGGTGAATTTTTTTTCCAAGTTGTTCCCTTCCAATCACATATGCCCACTCCCATGTCCTGAACATCGTACCATAGCTCTTTGGAAAATAACAATGCAAAAGGGTTTACAAAACGAATTCAAAGTTGTCATTGCAGAGCAAGCATCTACAAGGACCTTGCCATCCTTCCTTTCCAGGTTGTGACAGGGCATGCTTTTATTCTTTGGATCAAAAACCATGTTTAGCTATTGGTTTTATGTTGTCCTCTATGTCTTGCAAAGCATCTTCCGTCACCGTTTTCAAATCTGGAACTCATCTTTTAGAAATGGTTCTTTGTAATATGAATGGCTAGTTCACTGATCTGCATCAGACTAGATTTCATGTTGTAAGATAATTGAAACATCTTAGAATATATTCTTTTTGTTGTAAGATAATTTAAACCTTAAGAAGTTGTGTTGTGTGTTGGTCCGGTTCATGTGGTAAAAGTCTGTAATGCCTAGTTCTTCCGCTTTTGTTTATCTGACAGACCATCTATATGGGTTTTCTCAGTGGAAGGCATCAAGAAGTCGTTTCATATATGTTTTGGTGTTGATTTGTGAAGAGCGGGGATGGAAATAAATGGTGAATAGGACTGTAAAACTATGTACAATGTCTACCGAAAAGCTTATAGGATGCACGCATAGAATAACTTCAAAAAATGATATGCCTTAAATACTTGGTCTTTGTGCTGAGCAAATTTATAGTGTTATTTCATTTGTGTTGTCTCTTCCGTGTGGTTCACTATTCACTATAACTAGGTTTGTTTGTCGTATGCTATAGTGACCACAATGCATTGAATTTGACACGAGGAAGGTTGAAGGATACATAGTGGAATTGGTATGCAGTTCCGGATTTATAGTTTTCATTTTTCTTTTTTTTCCTATTTGCATATTATCTAAATATAGCTAAGAAACATATTGAAAATCACAACTTAAAAGATGAAGCAAGTAATAGATGTTGAGTGCTATGAAATAGATACAGACTCCATTGTACATGACAACATCGACCAAGTATTGAATAACAATGTGCTTTTTAGATTAGATGCATTCTCGTATACTATGGGAGATTTCCTCTTCGATGCATTTCAATTTCTATTGCATTTTCGTTATTCTTCAATTGACCTGTACAATGGATTGATAGATCATTTCTTGACCTATTTAGAAAGTGGCGACGTTGAGGCATTAGAGTCGTATCAATACGAATTGGCATCTGATTTTCTTTGCCAATTGCATGGAATACATGATGTCACTACATATTTTTCAAAGATGCGGTTGTATGCATTTGCAACTTTGCCTGTACATGAGAGGGGGATTTGGGGAGATACATTTTGTATACAGTGGTTATCCAAGTGGCTGAATATATCAATTGGAATATGGTCATTAACAAGAAAAACAAGATATCTACTATTCAACAGAACTACATCTAGGGATCCATATTGCATCTTATTCCATGATGCCAATCCTATCAATGGTCATTATGGACCACTACTCTATAGAAAATTATCCATATGCAATCTTGGAGGACCTCATATTTACTTATCCCTCATTTTCACAAACCTTCAATCGCATTGGAAATAAATTATGCATCATATACACTCCCATGGATTGCACATAGCGACAACTATTGCATCTGGCTGTGGAGATAGTCTGTTCAATGCAATTTGCTATTTGGTAGCAACAATGATCCAGAATCGAATCCAGGAGCTTGACAGGGCTCAAAAAGGCTAAAAAATGAAAGTTCTCAGAATCGGACGAACCCAATTCCATTGCGACCGACTCGTCGCGTTGATTTCAGCCATTTATTCACTTTCTCAAACGGGCGGCGTATGCGAGAGTTATCACACTTTGACCGTTTTCCCAAACAACTAAAAAGTAAAAAAAAAAGTCAAGAGTGAAAAGGTGATGTGACACTCTTTGGAGGTGACACATGGCAATGGAAGTGTGACAAGTGGCAACAATTGACTGGGTAGATGTGGATGGCAGATCCAATCAAAATCTGGTCAAATGTTGAGGTGCCACGTGGCCCAGGCATGGGTAGCCACGTGGCACTAGGTCAGAGTAGAATGGCAAGTTCCAAAAATATTTGGGGGTCCATGGGTTTTGAACCCACAACCATAGACCAAGACCAAGCGCCTTAGAGGAGAGCCATTACCAATGCGCCACCATGTTTCTTGTTTAAATGAACCACATTTAATTTATTTAAAGTGTAAGTGTTTGTATTGGAGGGCGAAAAGGGGCTGGGGCTAAGCCCCAACCCACATTTTTATGCAGTCATATGACCACAGAGAGGGAGCATGCGCCAGTCAAGGGGGCTAAGCCCAATAATTAAACAGAAAGTGGTTTTTAAACCATATATTAATGATTTTTTGGGATTTTTGACTGATATTTAGTTCAGAAAATGGATTTTTTGGGGGATTTTGGGCCATTTGAAGGGGGATTTGAGCCCAGATTTTGGGAGGAAGTTGGGAATGGATAACCAACTTCAAATCTATAAAAACAAGGCCTGTTTGAGGCCATGGAGGAGAGTGATATCATAGTTATGTTGAATCAAAGCTAAGCCAAAGCCATTTTTATGCAAGGAAGTTGTTGAGGAGCAGACGCTTGCAGACCATTTCTGGTAGCTACACTTAGTATTTTTCAGTGCCGTCAGTTGTGTTGGATTTCTGAGGTCGAGAAGAACACAGTGAGACTAGTATGAGATCCATTTGATGTACTTTTTCTGTACTGTGAAAGCATTGAAGAATTAATAAAGAAGCCTCCCCCACTAAGACAAAGGCTCGGAGACGTAGGCAATTTTGTGCCGAACTCCGTTATCACTTCTCTTGTTATGGTTTGTTGTTCTTATTGCTTCAGTTTAGATTTGTATTTTGTATTATGGCTGTAATATATTCTCTCATCTTCATCCTCTTTCTTTAGCTTCTTAAATGGTTAATAATCACATGCAATTAAAAACTCAACCACAGTCATTAAAAGATCTTTTCGGATCAAACAAAGTTCGATGTGCACTCACTGTGCCTTTACATTGTGAAATACTTTTGCAATGCAATTATAGGTGGCAGTCAATAGGCTTTTAACTGCTTTCATCAACACCTTTTACCATATCTCCTAGAAAGTATGTCGACAGTTGGAAGTTGGCAACAATACCTTGTAAACATGGCAATGCCATATGAGAAAGGAAATGTAGAGGGTGGCAGATTCTGTTTGCAATGGCTATCTATCATATTCAAAGTAAATATTAGGTCTGGTCGGCCCTGTCAGATGGTACTGTCCATTCCTACTGTATTGATTCAAACTACGATTGAACAATTGACATCATGTCATTGAAATAGATATGCTACACACCCATTATCAACCTTTGATAGGAAATGCTACCAGTTCAGGGTCCATTGTCCATGCCACCGAAACCGCATCGAATTTGCATAAGCATCATATGTTATTTAATCAGAATGAAACACATCCTAGTTGTGATGAGGTCATACAGAGCTTAAACAAAAAATGTAGACTAACTTATCACAACTTGAAAAAGGTCATACATGAGAGAAAAAAATACATTGGTACACTTCCTTCTAGACATAAACTCACATATCACAACCTAAAAAAATTGTTCATGCACAACATAATCACATTTTCGCACTCTCTGCTGAACACAATCATCACATGTCCAATGACAAAGAACATCATCATTTGCACCATCCAAATGGTGAGGATGCAATGCTCATAAAAAATGTCAATTCCACCTTCAACATGGCTTGTCAACAAGTGAAACTAGTTCCCAGTGGCAACCATAAGTTAACTTACCACATGTTGAAAAAAACAGATGCATGAGAGAAACAGGTGCAACCACATATTCCACAATGGTATTGGTACTGACCGAGAGGAAAAATTCACATATGGTGCCCCAGATCCAACACCATGCACTGCCAACAATGAAAACCAACAAACACTTACTACGCATGCTTGTTTAGGGAAGAGAGATGCAAAACAGATATATATGAAACAAATTAAAGACACTCCTTCCATTGCATGTGCGGTTTGCGATCAATTGAATTTTGCAAAAGACACTAAGTTTTTCACCCTTGACTTGCAAACATAATACCTCGGCTTGACACTAAATGATAAAACATTTTCTAGTGGCAATATTTGTCTTCCATGCAAACGATCACTTGAAATTGGAAAACTGCCACACTTTGCAACGCCTGACCAAATAAGATGTAATACACCACTACCAGATGTAAGTACACTTACAAAACTTGAAGAGAGACTTGTGTCTCTGCGAATTGCATTTGCACAAATCAAACCCTAGGGCTATAAACGACTCTGAATGGGCTTAACATGATCAATTATTAATGTGCTTGTCCAATTAGATGTTGTGCAAAAATCCTTGCCGCAATTCATTAGTGATACAATGACAATTGTTGTGGCTCTCAAAATACGTTTGCAATACAAGAATGCATACCAAACATGTAAAGTGCGTGTGCATGCTGTCATGAAAGCATTAAAATAGTTATGTTCCAGGGCCCTGTACAAAGCACATAACATCTGTATAAATGATATCTGGAACATTGTTCTTGAAGAAGGAGATGACAAGTCTGCATAGACTTTAAAAAATGTTAGTGAATTTGATGCAAGTGATGAATTGAAGAATGAAATACCTATTGAAACATTGATACATGCATTCACTGACTCACATCGCATTTGTGACTTGCAAGACAAGATTGTCAAAATTGCACCTGCTGAAGGGTAACGTCCACTTGGAATATTCAAGGACAAATTTGTTGAGGAAATGAACTTCCCAACACTGTTCTATGGATATCCACGTCCCAGTGACATCACATAACGATTTAGCTACCAAAAAATAGTTCGATGGGAACTGCTACATTCAAGCGGTGACTTCTCCTATCACATAACAAATTTGTTTTTCAAAACAATGGGCATAATAATTGATCAAGTGCTCTCTTGCATGTGGGTGCGAATAAGAAAAGGCCAACTACAAGGAATAAAGTTATTGGCCAAGGATGTCAAGTACAAAGAAAACCTAGAAAAAATCCTAAAATCTGATATTGGATACATAGATTTCAAAAACATTCACATCTCTCCTGACTATTTGCAACAAAACAAGAAAACTATTTTTGCAATGATTCGACAATTGGGACCGCCAACATTTTTCATCACATTTACAAGTGCAGAGAATCGCTGGGATCCGTTGGTGGCTACAATGTCTGCATTGTATAGGAACAGAAAAAGGAAAAAACAAACTGATACATTGGAAAATCATGACATTGACTACCTCATAAGAAAAGACCCAGTGACATGTACTTGCTACTATAGGCATAGAATAAATGCTTTGAGGCAATCGATATGTCACGATGAAACCTTCTTCGGAAAAATATCAGACTACTATTTTGTGACTGAATTCCATAATAGAGGGAGTGAGCATGACCACGTACAATTGTGGATAGAGTGTGCACCGGTCTATGGAAAGGACAACAACTCACATATTGAGCAGTTTGTTAAAAATACATAACATGCAACACAGATCATTTGGATCCAGAACTTGCCAAAGTTCATAGACATTATCAAAAACGAAAAAATTCACATTGCAGATACAACTTCCTTGTGCCACCAATGAGAACAACAAAAATCATAGAGCCAATTAGTTTAGAGGACAATGTTCTCATTGAGAAATCTAGATCTTTGTTCCCATTTCTAGAACAACGAGACTTTGATGACTTAATGAGCTTTGAAGACTTCTTGGAAGAGCTAAATCTAACAGAAGATGAGTACATCCAAGACATACAATCTACACTTAAACAACCAACAATTTTCCTTAAACGAAAACTTTCCCATATTTGGAACAAAAGTTTCTCCAAGGACATGCCAGTTATGTGGAATGCAAATACAGATGCACAGTATGTCCTCAATGCAGATGCTGCAACATCATATTGTACCTCATACATGACAAAGGTTGAAAAATCTATGACAAGTGCATTTAGAAGAATACGCAAAGAACATTAAAGAAGTCATATCGATGCTATGCAAATGATACGTACGCTTGGAAACACATCACTTAATATTCAACAAATGTCTGCTCAACAAGTAGTTCACATTGCACTTTCCCTGCCCCTCAAATCTAGTTCAAGGAAACGTGTCTTCATAAACACATCTCCACTTGAGAAACACACATTTGTGCTTAAACCACCGTCTTTGTTAGAACAAGATCCTGATAATTTAGAAGACATGCTATATCGCTCTATTATTGATTATTACCTCCAGCGTCCATCTCCTATTAAGCATATGTGCTTAGCAGAGTTCATATCACATTACAAAAAAAATGGCGCACCCATATCAAAAAGAAAAAAACCCTCTGTAATATGCTTTGTCAAATACAACAAACATACCGACTATAAAAACTATTGTAGAGAAAACCTATTGTTGTATGTTCCATTTGATCAAAATGAAAACACATTAAAACATAACTTCCCTACATGGGAAGCTGCGTATATTGCTTATGAGACTACAATGCAAACCAATGAATCTAGATTTACATACAACGTTAATCCAACATGGGGTTATTTAGAAAGTCTAGTTCATGAACTAGAAAACCATGACAATGTTGATGAGACATTGACAAACCGTAAAAGAACTAGAACTCTCTGTGAGTCATATGACTTGCAAGTAGATTTTCCTCGTTCTCGAGCAGCCGACATTGAAAAACGTATCGATCTTGGCTTTCAAGTCACAAAGCATCCTTTCTTTATTGAAAATAACGAATACTATAGAGTCAAACCACTGTTGAATCGATAACAACAAGCAATTCTAAAGGACATTGCAATTAAAAAATGCTTAAACATGCACACTCCTGTGCACTTGTTCCTTATAGGCGGGGCAGGAACAGGTAAGACATTCACAACGAAAGCACTAGTCCAAATGCTTATATGAATCTATGATTCAAACAATTCGTTTGACCCTATGAAACCAAAGGATAGATAATAGTTGCATACACAGGAAAAGCTCCATATAATGCAGGTGGAACAATAGTGCACTCTGCATTTTTTTATACCTTTTAACACGTTACAGTTTCTTCCACTCAACAAGGAAATGTAAAATACCTTGTCTAAGATTTATGACGGACTACAACTTGTCTTCATAGATGAGACATCTTTGATTGGAAGTCGCTTCTTGTATTCCATTGATAACCGACTAAGAAACATAAAACATGTGCACACCATATACTTTGGAAACATTGACATGATATTATGTCAGGATCTTTACCAGACACAACCCATCCAAGATTATTTGATATTTGAACAACCTACGGTCAATATGCAAAAAGTGATGCATGACTTCTGGAAAGACAATATAAAATGATTTGAATTTCATACTACAATGCGGCAGACAAATGAAACATTTATTACAATTCTGAATAGAATGCGGACAAAAAACCAAACATATGATGACTTAACATATATCAATTCAAGGTGCATGCGACCTGCACCAACAGACCCAACGTTCCCTTACTTGTTCTACATGAATAGAGATGTTGCAATGCATAACAGGTACATGCTATCGCTCATGCCTGACAATGATATCATCATCAATTCAATTGACCTCAAAGAAGACAACCATGGCAATGTGCCACGTCATGAACATACAACCCCTTTGCCTTTCCAACTTGTCCTGAAATTAGACATGCTAGTTGAAATGTATGCCTGCAACTATGATTCACGGGATGGCTTGGTAAATGGTGCAGATGGAATACTCAAAGCTTATACCAAAACAAAAAAAATTGATGTCCTCTGGATTAAGTTCCACGAGCCGCATATTGGCCACCAACAAGCAAACAAGTTGTCTTATCTATATAATTCAAACAATGTGCGTGATTGGACACCTATCTTACCAATATCAAAACCAGTATTGACATCGACAAAGACAAGTTGACCGAAGATTCGAAAACAGTTTCGAATTAAACTTGCATGTGCACGTATAGTCCACAGATCGCAAGGGCTAACACTTGATAGTGTTGCATTTGATCCTGCTAGAATTCAAATACATGGACTTGTGTACACAACACTGTCCCATGTCAAAAGTATAGACTCATTGTATTTACTAAGCGCTCTAACAAAAGATAACTTCAAATTCAAACATAAAGTTGATATTGAGATGCAACGCCTTAGGACTAGCGCAAAATGGCATCTACAATATGATTACCAATCCATACAAACAAAATCATTTGTATCAATTCTGTCACTTAACACGCGCAACCTACATGCACATATGGATGATATACTCATTGACTATGACACAATGCAATCCGATATTTTGTGCTTGTAGGAAACATACATGACCTTATGCATACAAAACAAGCAATTTCCAAATCACAATTGCATATCAAGTTACATTACACATGGGGTGATGACATTAGTGAAAAAACATGTAACAATTTTGGAGCATATGCACTTCGAAGAAAACAATGTTGAGATGGTGCTCGCAAAAGTAATTTTCCATCGATACTAAATGTTCTTTCAAATGCATTAGAGCATTTGCATCTGAATGAAACCATTTTCATTGTAGGATACTTCAATATTGACATGCTACAAAATAATGCCAAAACAAAATAATTGGAAAACTACATGTGCAGATACAATCTCCGTTTTCTTTTGGATAAGATAAACCATGTACAAAACACACTTATTGACCATGTATGGTCGAATGTGCCCATTTCCCAATACAACCTCTTTATCTTAGACACATACTGGTCTGATCATGATAGTTATCAGACTAAGTGTTGTTGTGCGAGGCATAAAGTTCTTTGCTCCCTTTCTTTTTCCTCTTCTATACTTACCCATTTTTCCCTTTTCTTCTTCCCCTCTATTATCCGTTTATGGTTCTATACTTAGTCACATTTCTATGCTCATGGGTTCCTGGGGTGGTGGACTGAGAAATTATATATCCATCTATATCTGCACATCACGAGTCCGACCGACTGCAGTTCGTTTCCATACTTAGCTAATTTTATGGCCGCGGGTTCTCGGGTAGGTGCTATCGAACTCTCATGCCCCGTGTTTGGGGTATACATCTTGCACCCAAAACTTCGGTGATCTACAATTAGACCCTAGACTCCTCTAATTCGCAAGCCTCACTCTACCTACAATGACTCCTTATGACCACTCCACCTTTCCATACTTAGTCAATTCTTCAAAGTTTCGCGGGTTCATGGACTCCTGGGTTCACAAAAGTTTCAAAGCATTTTTCGCTCCCCTCCATCCCCGCCACCTTCACCCCTTCCAAATGCACATTAATTATGATTTTACTAGTGACAACTCACCACACATGTTTGAAAAGATTGGCATTAATAAGCATAAATCTCAAGGACATCTCCCATTAAAACGCATTCATGGGAGAATATTATGGAATCTGATGAATTTTTTTGTGTCGATCTTGAATTGGAAAAAAATTGTTGGTTGTTTTAGTTTCTTTAAGGCATCATCATAGTAAGAATGCAATATTGTGCTAGCCCACTGTCATCTACAAAGGACTTGACGTGATGTCCCTCTTTAATATTCTGCATGTATTACAATTTTCCATATTTGAGAATATGCTTGCATGAAAATGTTAACTCATATATACAACATCTCTTTAAACTTGAACCAGGGTCTGTTGAGCTCCAGTTATATTTCATGGCTGGGAATGTTTTTCCCATAGTTGATGTGTTTCTATCGCTTGATAATTATCAAACTAAGTGTTGTTGTGTGAGGCATAAATTTATTTGCTCCCTTTCTTTTTCCTCTTCTATCCTTGCCAATTTTTCCCTTTTCTTCTTCCCCTCTATTATCCATTTCTGGTTCTATACTTAGTCGCATTTCTATGCTCGCGGGTTCCCGGGGTGGCAGACTGAGAAATTCTATATCCATCTATATCTTCACATCACTAGTCCGACCGACCGTCGTTCGTTTCCATACTTAGCCAATTTTATGGCCGCGGGTTCTCAGGTAGGCACTATTGAACTCTCATGCCCCGTATTTAGAGTATACATCTTGCACCCAAAACTTCGATGATCTGAAATTAGATCCCAAACTCCTCCAACTTGCAAGCCTCACTCTACCTATGATTACTCCGTATGACCGCCCCGCCTTTCCATACTTAGTCGATTCTTCAAAGTTTCGTGGGTTCACGGACTCTTGGGTTCACGAAAGTTTCAAAGCATTTTTCGTTCCCCTCCATCCTCGCCACCTTCGCCCCTTCCCAATGCACATTAATTGTGATTTTACTAGTGACAACTCACCACACTAGTTCGAAAAGATTGGCATTAATAATCAGAAAGCTCAAGAATATCTCCCATTAAAACGCATTAATGAGAGAATATTATGGAATCTGATGAATTTTTTTGTGTCGATCTTGAATTGGCAAAAAATTGTTGGTTGTTTTAGTTTCTTTAAGGCATCATCATAGTAAGAATGCAATATTGTGCTAGCCCACTACCATCTACAAAGGTCTTGACGTGATGTCCCTCTTTAATATTCCGCATGTATTACAACTTGCCATATTTGAGAATATGCTTGCATATGAAACTGTTAACTCATATATACAACATCTCTTTAAACTTGAACGAGGTTTTGTTGAGCTCCAGCTATATTTCATGGCTGGGAATGTTTTTCCCATAGTTGATGTGTTTCTATTGCTTGATAATTATCAGACTAAGTTTTGTTGTGTGAGGCATAAAGTTGTTTGCTTCCTTTCTTTTTCCTCTTCTATACTTACCCGTTTTTCCCTTTTCTGCTTCCCCTCTATTATCCGTTTCTGGTTCTATACTTAGTCGCATTTCTATGCTCACGGATTCTTGGGGTGGCGGACTGAGAAATTCTATATCCATCTATATCTTCACATCACGAGTCTGACTGATTGTCGTTCATTTCCATACTTAGCCAATTTTATGGTTGCGGGTTCCCGGGTAGGCGCTATCAAACTCTCATGCCCCGTGTTCAGGGTATACATCTTGCACCCAAAACTTCGGTGATCTACAATTCAACCTCGGACTCCTCCAACTCGCAAGCCTCACTCCACCTATGATGACTTCGTTTGACCACCCCGCCTTTCTATACTTAGTCGATTCTTCAAAGTTTTGCAGGTTCATGGACTCCCGGGTTCACAAAAGTTTTAAGGCATTTTTCGCTCCCCTCCATCCCCACCACCTTCGCCCCTTCCCAATGCACATTAATTATGATTTTACTAGTGACAACTCACCACACATGTTCGAAAAGATTGGCATTAATACGCAAAAATCTCGAGGACATCTCCCATTAAAACGCATTAATGGAAGAATATTATGGAATCTGATGAATCTTTTTGCGTCGATCTTGAATTGGCAAAAAATTGTTAGTTGTCTTAGTTTCTTTAGGGAATCATCATAGTAAGAATGCAATATTATGCTAACCCACTGTCATCTACAAAGGTGTTGATGTGATGTCCCTCTTTAATATTGTGCATATATTACAACTTGCCATATTTGAGAATATGCTTGCATGTGAAAATGTTAACTTATATATTTTCTCTGTTGCGTATGCGTTTGAGAAAAAATCGCGACCCAAAATCACCCTTCTAATTGGAACATGGTTTACATTTAGGCCACAAAAAATACTCATACAATAAAATAATATGAATACTATTGCAGTAAATATATACAAATTCTCTTTAAACTTGAACTTGAGTTTCCCCAGACTCCGCCAACTCGCAGACTTCGCTCTACCTACAATGAGTTTGTCTAGGTCCGTCTAACCACCCCGCCTTTCCATACTTACTCGATTCTTCACCTCTTGTTGTCACATATACACGGGTTTGCAGACTCTCATCCATCCCCGCCACCTTCGCACACTTCCCAATGCAAATTGATTACGCTTTTATTAGTGACAACTCACCACACATGTTTGAAAAGATTGGCATTAATGAGAAAAAAGCTCGAGGATATCTCCCATTAAAATGCATTAAACCAAGATTTACGAGAGATTATATTATCATCCTCCAGTGTTCATTTTAAATACTATTGGGACAAAAT
Organism: Picea glauca; assembly: GCA_000966675.3. Taxonomy (NCBI): domain Eukaryota; kingdom Viridiplantae; phylum Streptophyta; class Pinopsida; order Pinales; family Pinaceae; genus Picea; species Picea glauca. The sequence goes on along the minus strand of JZKD02S1972349.1, from coordinate 260,304 downwards.
TACTGTCACATGTTGCAATACAAACAAATCTTAGTCAAAGCATTAGATTTTCCCATAGGCACCCCACATGCACCCCAGTCCCCTGAACTGAGCAATATTTCGATCTACCAAATCAACCTCCCTATTATCGAATTGACAGAGGTCAATATTATGGGATCTGACTTTTTTTTTTGTGTGGATATTGAAATTAGAAAATTTGTTGTTTACTTTATTTTTTTTTAAGGCATTATACCTCGCCTTTCCATACTTAGTCGATTCTTCACCTCCTGTTGTCACATATTTGCAGGTTCCCGGGCTCCCAGGTTCACAAAAGTTTCAAATCATTTTCACTCCTGTCCATCCCCGCCACTTTCACGCGCTTCCCAACACACATTAATCATGCCTTTATTAGTGACAACTCACTAGACAGATCGAAAAGATTGGCATTAATAGACAAAAAGGTCGAGGACATCTCCCATTAAAACATATTAAACCAAGATTTACGGGATATTATATTATCATGCTCCAACATTCATTTTAAATACTATCAGGATCAAAAAAACGTTCTCATCACCTTATGGATGCAGCTCGACAACATTTTTGTGGAGATACCTTGAATCTTTTCAAGCGCGAGGACCACAGTTTTCAGTGGTCAAGAGCTTATGACTACTACTTGTCCCCTTTTGCCCAGAAGGAAGTTATCTGGAAGTATGGAATTGCACGAGCAGGTTGTGTCCCCGAAGTATTTTACTGTAATGAGTTGGTCACCTACTTTGTCGAAAATTATATTCCAAACCAACAGATTATCCAGTTGCGGGACCATTCCCAAGTCTCCCTATCGCCTCAAGTATTTCGAAAGATGTTAAGAATTCCCGACCCAACGCTTACTTTCAAGGGAGAGGATTGCAGAGAGTTCTTAAAGAAGCATGATAATGGATTGGACCTCTTACCGAAGTTCTTAGAGAACCCAGGGACTATCCCCGGGGACATGACTAGATTACAGGTTAGTGCATTTAAAAACCCTTTCTAGGAAATTGCATGGCTTTTCATGAGGATAATGACACAAGAAAGTACAACCAACATCTATAGGATGATTCTGTATATTTTATATTTTATGGTGAAGGAACAAGCCATCTTTGATTGGGGCAAGTTGATTTCCATTGAAATCTGTTCCTAGTTATTGCAATACACAAGGCAGAAGAAATTCTTTATGTCATCTTGCAATACACAAGGCACGAATGAGTCCTACAAGCATAAATGAAAAGGCCCGTGTGAGAAAAGGGCCCAATCCCCAACCACCACACCCAACAATATAGCATCTCGGAGAAGCTCTCCAACGACCTACCCAAGCAAGAAAGTCACACATAGTTCTTCAAGCAGAGGAGGAGATAACAACTCTCCCTTCAAAAGAATTGAAAGTTCTCACAAACTTCCCTCTAGCAAAAAATGAAAAAAAATAGTGCAAGAACAGGAGGGACTGAGGGGAGAAATCGATATCCACGATCTCTCCCTCAAATATATGGAGCTAGAAATTGACATTAAAAAAATGTTCCCCGATGATGACCATCTAGAGAGCACTGCTCCCCATAACCCTCAAATGGAAATAATTGGGATTGATACCTTCGATGAAGAATAGTCTTTTGCATTTCAGAGCGTTGTTTTTTACAGCGAATCTAAAAAATTGGTTATTGAAAAGATAGATGTAAAGAATACGAAAGGGAAATCTCGTTCAGAGATGAACCTATGGAACATGCACCCTTCGCAGATCTCCTAGATACACCGAGCAATTGGAGATTCTCTAGATAACTCTATTAACAACCTTGAATCGGAGAATGCAAGGTTAAAGGAGCGAATCAAAGAATTGGAGGGAGCTCTAATGCCCCTTCCATTGTTGTCTACTCCTTTGGCAATGATCGGGCCCACTGCACCTGCAACAAAGTTAAAAGGATTGACAAGCCTTCTCACATCAGCCCGAGGTTATGTGTAAGAGAATATAAAGAGAAGAATGGAATTAATAACAGAAGCTTGGGAGATGTCAAACAATATGGTCTCTTTTGGAACAAGAGCGCATGATTTTCATGAGTATCTGCAAGCATATCTCAAGAACGAGCAAGGTTTCTACCTCGATGCAGTTGTGCCATTTGGTGTTAAATTTATTGTTATGACAGAATTGAGAATAAGAGAGGAGGATCTCCCTTCCCTCGGATCAAATAAACCAGCTAAACACATGCTGGAAAGAAAAGGTAAAAAGCCTTAATGGTATCGTTCAAGCATGTAGCCAGGCCATATCTAGAAGAGACAAACTATTCAAGAAGCTAACTGAGATGGATATAGCTAGCAGCACCAATGAAGTCCAAGACCCGAAATTGATATTCAACTCGTTGTTTTTAACCAAACAAGCATTTGTTGATCAAGTTGAGATCTATAAAAGACTGTCATTTGAAAATTTCTATGGCATTCTTGAATATGGTGAGGATGACGTGAAAAACTGGCTAGTTCATTATTCGATTAAAAACCAAGATATTTAAGAAACATTTCACAACCTCTCTATTGATCTAAGGGACTTGGAAACTGAACTCTTCAATATAAAAATCCGGCATGAAATCAACGTGGCACCCATGAGGAGCTACATCGAGGAGTGGTTCAAAAAGGTTGTCGACAAGATTACCAATGAAGGGCAAAGGACGCTTGAGACGGTTCCCATAAATACCAAGGAAAGCCATAAAAGGACATCAATGAGTAAATGACAAGGCATGGGATACCATCATAGTAAGTCCATACTGATCACATTCTTCTCTCTTTGTCGACGTCTTCATCCATTTACTCAACCTCTTTAAATACAAAGCTTTAACCGAGGAATGCCAATTTTCTCTTTCTTCTTGCCAGGTCTTGTTGTCTTCCATCACCTACTTTCTTCTTTCTACAAGCTTGATTCTTGTACATATTTGCTTTATGGTCCGCAAGACCCCCAATCCCAGTCATTATGGCAAACACATTTAAATTTCAGAGAATATGTACTGAACTATATATTTTTTTACAAATTCCAAGACAACTGTTTTGGGAAATAATCTCATTTGTATTTTGTAACCCAGTTTATCTGAATATAAAATATTTGAGGTTGTTGTATGGTGTTTTTCAATGTTTAATATTGTTTTTTACATGGAAGAATAATTTGTGATAGGACGTGGTTTTGTTGCGCCCACCCTATACTTGAGAAAGAAATGGTTAGGCCCCTCTTGCTTTAATTGTTTGAGGCCTCGGAAATATAGTCAATGAATGACGTTATTTCAACATGGAAACTCAGGTGTTGACATCATGTCCCTGTTTAATATTGTGCATATATTACAACTTCTCATATTTGAGAATATGCTTCCATATATATATTTTTTTCTATTTCTTATGGGTTTGAGAAAAATTTGCGAGCCGAAAACACCCTTCAAATTGGAACATGGGTTACATTTGGACCACAAATAATCTATTAAGATACATTAATATGAATACAATTGAAATAAATATAAACAAAATCTCTTTAAACTTGAACCTGACTTTCTCCAGCTCCAAAATTTGTGAGCCGAAAACACCCTTCAAATTGGAACATGGTTTACGTTTGGACCACAAATAATCTATTAACATAAATTAATATGAATACTGTTGAAATAAATATAAACAAGTTCTCTTTAAACTTGAACTTGACTTAGTCACATTTCTATGATCACGGGTTCCCGGGTTAGCGAGGTCCCTAGTTAGTGCTATCGAATTCTTATGCCCTGTGTTCTTTGATATAAATCTTGCACCCAAAACTTATGTGATTTACAATTCAACCCCAGACTCCTGGAACTCACAAGCTTCACTATACCTGGGTTCACAAAAGTTTCAAACCATTTATTGCTCCCTTCCATCCCCGCCACATTCTCGCCCTTCCCAATGCACATTCATTATGCTTTTACTAGTGACAACTCACCACACAGGTTCAAAAATATTTGCATTGATAAATGAACAGTAGATGTTGTTGTGTGACATACTTACTCCTTTTCCCCTTTTCTTCTTCCCCTCTATTATCCATTTCTGGTTCTATATTCGTCGCATTTCTATGATCGTGGGTTCTCGGGTTGGCAGACTGACAGATCCTCATCTCCATCTATATCCTCACATCATGAGTCCGACCGACAATCGTTCCTTTCCATACTTGGCCAATTTTATGGCTGTGGTTTTCGGGGTTGGTGCTATCGAACTCTCATGCCTCGTGTTCTGTGATATACATCTTGCACCCAAAACTTCTGTGATCTAAAATTCCACCCCACATTCCTCGAACTTGCAAGCTTCACTCTACCCGGGTTCACAAAAGTTTCAAAGCATCTATCTCTCCCTTCCATCCCTGCCACCTTCACGTCCTTCCCAATGCAAATTAATTATGCTTTTACTAGTGACAACTAAACACACAGGTTTGAAAAGATTGACATTAATAAGCGAAAACCACATTAAACTGCCATTTACGGGAGTCCAACCGACCGACGTTGCTTTTCATACTTAGACAATTTTATGGTCGTCAATTCCCGGGTTGGCTTTATCGAACTCCCATTCCCCATGTTCCGTGATATACATCTTTCCACAAAACTTCTGTGATCTACAATTACATACTTAGCTAGTTTTATGGCCGCCAGTTCCCGCATTCGCATTATCGAACACTCATTCCTCGTGTTTTGTGATATACATCTTGCACCCAAAACTTCCATGATCTAAAATTCCTCGAGCTCACAAGCTTCACTCTACCCAAGTTCACAAAATTTTCAAAGCATTTTTTGCTCCCTTCCATCCCCGCCACCTTTGCACCCTTCCCAATGCACATTGATTATGCTTTTACTAGTGACAACTCAACACACAGGTTCGAAAAAATTGGCATTAATAAGTGAAAACCTCCAGGACATCTCCCATTAATACACATTAAACGACGATTTACGGGAATCTGGCCGACCGTCGTTCCTTTATACTTAGCCAATTTTATGGCAGTGGGTTCCCGTGTTGGCGCTATCGAACTCTCATTCCCCGTGTTCCGTGATATACTCTTGCATTCAAAACTTCTGTGATCTACAATTCCACCCCGCACTCGTCGAACTCACAAGCTTCACTCTACCTGGGTTCACAAAAAGTTTTAAAGAATTTATCACTCCCTTCCATCCCCGCCACCTTCGCGCCCTTCCCAATGCACATTAATTATGATTTAATTGCATTCATAAGCGAAAACCTCGAGGACATCTCCCATTGAAACGCATTAAACCGTGATTTACGTGAAAACCTCGAGGACATCTCCCATTGAAATGCATTAAACCGTGATTTATGTGAAAACCTCGAGGAATGGGAGTCTGATCGACCGTCATTCCTTTCCATACTTAGCCAATTTTATGGCCGCGGGTTCCCAGGTTGGTGCTATCGAACTCTCATTCCCCGTGTTTCGTGATATACATCTTGCACCCAAAACTTCTGTGATTTACAATTCCACCCCACGCTCCTCGAACTCGCACACTTCACTCTACCCGGGTTCACAAAAAGTTTCAAAGCATTTATCGCTCCCTTCCATCCCCACCACATTCACACCCTTCCCGATGCACATTAATTATTCTTTGATTACTAACAACTCACCACACAGGTTCAAAAGGATTGGCATAAGTATTCAATGTAATTTCAACATAGGTTTTAATATTTACAATTTCTTTATCATTTTATTTCTAAAAAACAATTGAACATAACTTTTAAATATTTTTTCTTTTTCTTTTTTTTGTCATTTAATTTTACATATTTCAACTTTCATTTGCTTATTGTTAAAGATCTATTCTAATTACCCTTTACTCACCATGCTGTTAATTTTAGTTTTTTTAACAATATTCCTCGTCTCTCCCCATCTTCCAATAATCATCATAATCAATAATTATAAGGTGCCAACTATCATCTCCATTTCCAAATCTACTTGGCAGGGACTAAGCTGCCACACAACACTTGTTAATATTATTTATTAAACTTCACGACACTATTATTACTAAAACTTGCGTGGTTCCTTAGATCTCCCTACAATCTCATTGTTATCATAGGATCTTAGGTTAAATTTTATTTTATTTTTTAAACCTTCTTTATATGAGTATATTAACAACATATTACCAACTATTATAATACTATTATTACCAACTACATATTACTAACTATTATAGTACTTATATTATTATTAATAACTATTATAATACTATTATAAATAGCTACTTTGATACTATTATTACTAACTATGCTTATATCTCTTAACATTATGTTTATAATCTCTTTTAACCTAGATTACTATACAAGTACCATAATTAATTAATAATTAATAATATTAGTTTTAATAAATAATAAAATGAAACAACACTATAATACTATTGCACTAATATATAAATTTAGGTTTATAAGCTTTTTAACTTATGGCGCTTCATCAAAAATAGTCTTTAGGTCTTTTATAGTCTTTTAGCGTCGACATGACAACCCTAACCCTAACTCCTGAGCATCATTAGTATTTATTGTGCAGATCTGCAACCCTTTACCTTCGACTCATTGTCCTGAAGATGGATCCTGGTATTGGATTCAAAACGTCGATAAAAATGACTCCTACTATGGCTAATCTAGAAGAATTTATTCAAATTTCACATCACAAGAATATTAAAACTTCATATTAATCACCTTTCGAACCACCAAATTCTCTCTTTGTAACATTTCCATAAAAATTCTATGCTCTCTTCCACTAAAATGCCAAACAATATTTTAAAATTTCTTCACATTTTTGCTCTGCATGACATGCACTATCCAATGCACATCATTTAAACCTACTGATAATTCAAATATATTACTTTTATATTAAAATATAAAAGAAGTTGTCGCATTTTCTTATTAAGATGTGCTTCTCTCACCCTTATTGCTATAAGTGTTTTTCCTAATCTTTTATCAACCATCTTATATCAATAAAATCCTTACATAATGAAATACACAAATTATGAAGGTTTTACGAACTAAGTAAATAATTTCAGGCTAAAATTGTTTTCAAGTTAGGCAGTGCATATGGTATAGTGACATGCATCAATGTGCTCAATACAAACTTAAGCATCGATCCATAGCTACTATACAATGTGCACCAATAAACTTGATAATGTATTTAAAAAACAAATATCAACAAAATGGTGTGTTTAATACAACATGTTGCATCAATGCGTCATTTATGTATATTGTGCATTGTTAAAACCAATAGTATTTTTGAAAGACCACACCAAATAGTGACATTTTAATTAAAAAACAAACTAGTACATTGTGAACCATGAATCACAAAGGCATTTTTTTTTTAACTAATAATGATAGGGTTATGTATCCAATGCAATGAGTGTTCACAATCCAACAAATACCAAAAGGCCCATATACAAGTACACAAAGGCATTAAATATTGATTGTCTAAAAGCAAATATCATTGTCAAATGATAGAGAGAATAAACTCTCGATGTTAGAGTTTGCAACAACATAAAACATAAGAAATGCAATAAGAAAACTAGGGTTTACAGTGTTGAAGGTAACTCAAAAGCCCTTTTATTTCCTTGAAAAAACTTTGTAAATACTAATAGGAATAAATTTAAAAATTGTGGATTTTTTTAATCAAATGAGAATAAATTTCATATGAATAAAATGAAGTTACATACCTTTAATTTATACTCTATATATTTGTATGTGATCTACAAGGATCCCTTCGAAATCTATCTCTTTAAAAAAATCTATCCACTCCAAAGTCTTCTCTTGTAAATCTTTCTTTTTTTTTAACCAGGATTGCACTGAAATTATATTTAAAAATTTGTGCCCAAGTAAACAATTGTCATATAGGGCTATCAAAAAACGGTTCAAGGTCTGAACATATTTCTAATACTAATACATCAAAATCTAGAGCTCTCTTCATTCTAGAGTTCTGATCATTTAAACAGATTAATCTTTTACAAACTAACTAATAAGCCACAAAACCTTGAAAAACATTTCCCGATGATAGGATGCAGAATCTTGAATTTTTGAAGCCCTGATCTGTAGAAGAATCTCTTCCTCAATGTCCATTGGTGTTGTACCTTGACCTTCAATACCCCTAATTGTTATGCCATCAACGGGGGGAACCAAACCATGATTAATTAAAGCAGAGGCAAAGTGTTGAGGAAAAACCTAGGCCTTCAATCACTAGATTTCTGCCTTCGTCTCTTCCATCATCTTCGATAGAGAGGACAAAGCTAACTCGAATTCCCCAAATTTGACCGAGAACTGTTGGAGCATTGAAAAATTTTCCGTAGTTATCTCCACATGGCACCTAAGAACCTTTTTAAAATCATTCCACGATTCCATCTCTGCCCACTGAAACCTAAGAGATCATTATATTCCGAGCTAACCATATATCCCAACACATGTAATTTGGAAAGGTTAGCCATAGGCCTTTGAAACTGGGTTTTATAACAAAAGTGACTTTGTACTTCTGATCCCATTCAATAAAGAATTATTTGCAAGAGCTAGGCCAATCAAAAATAAAATGAAGATCTCCAAGTGCCAGATTCCAGGTAGATATAGCGTAGATACAATTGGTGGAAAGATGAAGGATGGACTCTTCATCTTGATGACAAAGGGCACAACGTGTAGGACCCAATATTCCCCTTTTTCTAATATTCTTAGAAGTATTAATTCTCCCATGGGCCAAGAGCCAAACAAAGGAGTATGTTGATGAAAGGAATCACATAATTTCAAAAGAAAAGATCACAATGCAAGACCAAGCTAGATCACTCCAAGTTACAAGTGCATCATTGTTTAGAACTCTGCAAAACTCACATTAATTATCACTTAATGACTTCAAAACTTCTAATTAAAACCAAACATACGTTAAGAAAATAAATGAACTTGGAGCATACCACCAATCAATGCCTCCTAGTCTTTTCTTTCCCACCTTTAGAACAACCTTGTTGTCAACAAGACAATTCAACTCTAATGAAAGTTCAAAATGGAATGAAAAATATTAATATCTCACTTAGAACTTAGGCATACCTTATTAGAAGTTTTACTTCTCTATTTTCTCATATCCTTCATTGATTTCCTCTCCTTCTTTTATATCCTCCTGAAGTAGTTAGGTAGTTCAACCACCTTTTGTTTCCAAGTTTACTTAACTTTTATTTAAGAGACGACAACTTAATTTAAGACAAGGGTCCAAACATGTTTTTATATTTTAATTAATAATAGGTGGGGTCCGACTAGGTCTTCATATCTTTATTTTTCAAGATTTCCCTTGCAACTCAAAAAAATAACTTGAACACACACAACAATGACAACAACAACAACAACAAATAAATAAATAAATGATATCCATCAAAATAATTCCATGTCATCAACACTTGTACCTCCCATATATCAAAATAATATGATATTTAAAGTTTTCAAAATAAAAATATTATATGTCAGCTTTATGTCCCCAAATAAAATATCATATGTCAAGAATAAAACATTGTCATGACACAAATTAAAAGAGATGGGGGTATTTTTTCCTAAAATAACTTTCTCTTTTTTTCCTGCCTTCAGACGCATTTGGTTTAAGATTTAGTACATCCTCGAGAAAAACATTTTTCTCTTCATACTTACTTATTTTTTGATGCATGTCACTGAAGGCAATTTCCCTCTTACCACTTTCTTCCTTTGTTGATTTCTATTTTGAGAGTATAGTGGGTGACTGAGATGTATCGGGGCTAGGGGTAGCAATAGGTCTTTTTCCTTTATCCATTTAAATCTCATGAGAGGGCACTCTATATTCCTTAGGAGGAGAATGGGCTATGTAAGTAGTTGATGTAACAAATGGTACTTTGTGAGGAGGTAGAGGGGGATTGATGGGCCATTGTACAATATTGGAAGGAGGATTCACTGGATTGTCACCCCAACCATCATGCACAGGTTGAACGAGAGGCTTGAGAAAGTCCATGATATTGGGGCGAGGATGCAAATCTGCATTAGGGGGAGTTGGAGGTTGAGGTAAAATAGGTTGTCCACCAATGTTTAGGTAACCAATTTGCATTAGTTAGTTGAACTCATCCGAATCTGCATCAAAATGGATATAGAATCTCATCCTCTTATACCCCCCTTGCAGCCAAAACACATTTGGCATTCTACCTCATCTTTCTCATTTACCTATGTTACTCCCTCTACTAAAGAAGCTCATATATTGCCATTGTCATTTCAATTAGTCAATATAAATCCTACAAGTATAATACAACACAAAGAAAATGAACATTTATAGCAATATTTGTTAAATATGACTTAGTAAGGCTCTGTCTACAACATGACAGACCAAGTATGCAAGGGATAAATGAAAAAGGGACAATGTATGAGAGGGGAAGAAAATTAAAATTCATTCTCGTCAATAATTCTCTCTTTAAGGTTTCTTTAGCCAATATGGAACTTCAATCTTATATATGCCTCTTCAATATATCTTTTCTCAAACACGAACATGGATTTAATGGAAAGAAAATGCAAAATGAAAACAATGAATGACTCAACAATTTATTTGTCTTTTAATACATATATATCAACTCTACACTTTAATAAACCTTTGTATTATTTAATGACACATGGAGTATGCTTATGAAAAGTGATATAATGAAGGGATAATATGCAAAAGTTCATGTGAAAATCATTTAGGATTCAGACTTCAACCATCACTTCGAATGTATAATCATTTATTTGCACATGATACCAAATAATAACCCAATGGTTATATGTAAAGGTCAACCAACAACTTATAACAATTGAAAGTGAGTATTTGAAATACCACAACATTATTTATAACATCCACAATATCATTTGTAAAACAATTGTAATCTACAGTTGTAAAAATAAATGAATCAATGTTATTTACCACAACAACCCTCACATTATCCTTTCGAAATGGCATATCAATCAATCGACATGTGCAACTTATGGCTTGTTTTACTTGAAATTCTTACCAACACCTGAAATATCAAGAGCTCATGTGGTGTCTGACACAAATAGTCAGTAACGTCTCTAGTTATAATCTGTGTGAATTATAATTTAATTGTATAAATATGAATTAGGCTGGTGAGCCGATGTGTTTGGGCGAAGAGCCCGTATTGATTTAATGTGGCAACGACCAAGTGATGTAATATGCAAATTGTATCTCTATGTTTTAATAATAAAATTGGATGCCAGCTGCTAAGGGGACATGGACAAGAGATGGGAGATGAATTAATCCACAAGAGAGGGAAGTGTCTAGGATAATGGCCAAGAGGGGTGAGAGGGGGAATTACACATGTATATCAATTTAACCCATTTTCCTAAACTTTCCAATTGTATATGAACCTTCTGATTTATGATTAAGTGTTCCCAAAACCAATCATTGAATACATGTAAGAGGGTGGGTGTGAGTAGTCACATCCCAGAGTTATTGGGCACATGGGGGTTGAGTACAATCAGCTTGGAGAAGAGTGCGAGTCAAGAAAGGAAAGCCACAAGAAAGGAAATTTGTATGGGTCAGGGAGCATTTTTTACACAAGTTTTAGTCAGTCAAGTTTGTGCACATAAAAAAAGGAGAAAGCAAGAAAGAGAGCTTGGAGCTGGTGCAACCATGGAGAGCGAAAGCTAGAGCGTAATTGGAGTGAACTAGATCTAGAGAATTGAAGAGCCAGGTTGTCATGCTTGAAGAGTGAACTCCTGTGTGAGTTGCACTAAAACAATAAGTGTTTGTTGTTGGTTTGTTGATCATTTTCCTAACAACAATTTCTCTGGAGTTCCCATCTGAGAGATTCCTAGTTACCTATGCCAGAGAGACCCTGATAAACGAATGGCACATTCCTTGGGTTACCCCTGATAAATGAATGGTACATCCCTTGGTTATCCCTGATAAATGGATGGTACATCACTTGGGTGATCCCTAATAAACGAAAGGTGCAATCCTTGGGTTGGGTAGATCAAAAGGAAGAGAGTCGGTAGAAGGATTGGGATAGATGTAGGAGAATATCTGTTGGGTTATGAGTTTTATGAGTTGTGAGTGGACTGTGAGAGACAACCCTCTTTTGTGGATTACTAGCCTCAGCTTGAGGGTGACTGGTTGTTGAGAATTGGAACAGTTAGTCTATGGTTGGGTGGAACGTCCGTCCCAAGTAGTCGGTCGCATGATTCTGGTTTAAATATAATTGTTTTATCATGTACTGAGTTATTTACATGTGTTATTGTTGTGCATGAACTCTGCGTGAATGAAAATGACTTATTTGTCGTTGTGATGAATGGTTTAGTTGTATTTCATGTTGATTATTAACATGCTTTAGATGCATCTTTTTTATGGTTATAAACTATAGCTAAATCTTTTATAAATTTCTAGTTGTAAGCTACAGGAAATCGACTAACAGTAAAGGAATTACTTTAGCTAACAAAAGTTTAATTTTTATGTGTATTTTGCATGTAATGTTTCTTAGCTGGAGGCTAGGTACGTTACAAAGTGGTATCAGAGATGATAATGAGAAATTTTTGTGTGGCGTGGCTCAACCTAGGTGGTTAGGTACATTACAAAATGGTATCAGAGCCCAATTTTCAACACTGAGCCTGGATGGGCTGAGTTAGCAGACTGTTGAAGCATAAATTCACAGAGAATTAATTTATGGAGTATGTATGCAACTTGTTTATTCAAGTTACTGTAGTAAAATTGAGAGAAATTTCAAGGGTAATGTGAAGAAGTGAGCCTCTTTGGAAATTTTGAAAATAAGAAAATCAGAAAATTTTAGGTATTTTTCTCTACAATGACATCGACATCACGTGGAGGCCATGTGTCAACTGACATGGTAGAAGAAAGATACGTACTACCACGGTGGCGAGTACATGTTGGACGGGATGACAATTGGTGGGTGATGTGGAGCCATGTGGGAGGCTAAGTATCAGTCCCACGAAACCGCGATAAGATCTTGGAATTTGTCTAAGTGTTGAGACTTTTTAGACATACTTATGAAAGAAAGGTTACAATTTTATGAGTCTACGAGTCCGCGAAGAAGTGGAAAAATGGTTGTGTTGATACTTTTTGGACGGACTTATGAAATAAAGGTTACATGATTATGACTCCGTGAAGAAGTGGAAAAATGGTTAAGTGTAGAGACTTTTCAAATGGACTTATGAAAGAAAGGTTACAAGATTATGAGTATGCGACTCCACTAAGAAGTGGAAAAATGGTTAAGTGTTGAGACTTCTCGGACGAACTTATGAAAGGAAGGGTACAACTTTATGAGTCCGCGAGTCCGCGAAGGAAAAAGAAGCTAAGTGTTGGTGGCAGGTTCATGGAAGGTATGAAGAAGAGATATGAATAGATTCATAATGAATCCATTAAGAGAGATCAATGATGGAGATGTAATCAAGAACTGATCATATTGTTGCTGAGCGTTGCTACTATGTTGCACGTACTAATGAATGTTCCTTCATTGTTATGCCACCATAACTTTCAGCTCGGAGCTTGGATTGGGGCAAACAAATAGTCATCGGAAATATCTTGAGGAGTCGAAGAGATTTATTGACCCATAATTTTGATTTGGGCGTTACAATTTCTTAGAAAGCGATAAAAGATATTGTTGTGGCAACAAGAAGAGCGGAATTGACAACATGTAAATGATGTAACCTTTTGCTCATAACTCATATTGAGGCATGAGTATAGTCATCGGAAAAATGTTTCAAAGAGGAATGCATCTAAGGAATCAGATTTTTAATTTGGTGCATTGTGTCCTACATCAATTGGGATAAAGAATGACTTGTAGCATTAATTGACAAAATTTCTATACTATGCATAATTCTACCAGAAGTGGTTACTCGCACATGGTGCAAAATTAGAGGTATAATAAGGTAGATTCAAGCCTAGGATTGAATATCAAAGTAATGGAAACATGGAAGAGCTTGTAGAAGTTGGTTGAGGCAATAAAGAGCTACAAGACAACTAACAGAAAGTGGAATTGGATTCCAAGAGCCATGTAATTACTTGATGTGAAGATTTTTCCAAATAGTATCAAAGTTTGAAGAAACCTTCCTAATGATAGAGGCAAGTGACAAAGGTGATTGTTGTGTAATTAAGATTGTAGCTGCTTAGGATAGTACCTATGCATAATCCTAAAGGCACACTTGAAGTGAAATATTTTTGACACATAAACAAAGGTTAAGCTTACTAACCGGGCATTTCCATTAGGCAGAAGAGCACTCTGTAGAGAGTGTTATGTGAAAAAGGCTTTCTAGAAAGAGGATAAGATTACACCACCGAGCATTGTGTGGGTCTAATTTAGATTAATCCCAGTGTCCATTGTATAGGAAAGAGGTCAAGCTTGTTGCAAGAGGAGGAAAAAGGACATCATGAGATGAGGTGTGACTCATGAAGTGGAAGAGTAATCTCTGAGTGCAAGAAGAAGGGACTTTTAGATATGATCTAGAAACTCTTGTCTAATTGTACACAAGCAAGAAAGTTGCCTCTATTATCAGAGTGTGCAACAAAAGCATAGTACATGAGCAATGGTGGAGTGTAGAATTCCATTAAGAGATGAGTGGTCTTGAGTGGTCAAGTAGTGCTTCACAATGAATCACTTAATGAAAAAAAAAGATACTTAAAATTGAACTAAGCCATGGATGGCAAGGAGTATTAGAAAAATGACATAAAAAAATTATTTTGAAATATTAAAATGTCAATCAATGATAATGGTGTTTCAAGACTAGTGTGGTCAAGGAAATGGAAGTGGCTAATTAGATTGTACTGTTAATATCCAGCTAGAGTAGTGCATGCTACAACACTGTGAATATTAAGAATTATAGCCCAAAAGATGTTGGGATAGTATTTATTTACATAAAGAAAGCAGTTGTGAGGTGACAACACCAATGGACCTAGTGGCCAGAAATACAGAATGACCAAGTAAGGCTTGGCTAGTAGATGTAGAATAAGGGCCAATGGTGCACGGTTGAGCAGAATGACAATGCACATGGTAGTGAGGTTTTACAGGAATTCAAGGACAACCATCTACAATAACAATCAAATAATTTAATTAAAACTAAAATAAATATGCATTGGAGTGCATGATAGAATTGGTGTATGATGCATAAAATAAAGATAGAACACATGTGCATAAGGTAGGCATGAAAGATCAAATGCTTGGTGCATATTGATGTGCGTTTGTGCATGTAGACATGCCTAAATATGTTGGTGGCATGATTATAGACTAAGAGTAGTTTGCTGAT
>JZKD02S1972349.1:232043-244993 GCA_000966675.3 Picea glauca | reverse complement strand
TATATATATTTGAATAAAACTAATGATGGATTGTGTATCTAGGAAACCCGATTACAACCTGATGATATTGTTGCTTATGGTAACCATCCATTACGAAGACAAAACGAGGATGGTGGGAATGTTGATCAAGAGATTGGAAAAAGGAGTCTCTGAACTTCTATAAAGTACTAGTTGATCAGGTAGAATCAAGTAAATTGATGACAACCGTACATGTATGCATTTGGGGTTGCTATGACTTATAATTGTTGAAGGGAATTGAGGTAAGAATTCCCTCAGTTGAATCTCAAAATTTGAATTGATGTAAAGGCAGGAGGCCTTTAGTATGAAAACAATATTTGTTTCTTGAATGCATTTATGGAAAACTAATTGCATATTGTGTTATGTTGGTTATGAGGTCATAACTGAGTTATGTCATGAGACATTACTCCTCTTACATGAATGAATACCAGTAACACTAGTCATGTGTGAGGCCATGATGGGAATGGATATGGAAAGGATATAGTTCCATCCAAGTGCATAATGGTTTTCCCCTACGTAAATGAGGTTTTAACTGAAACCTTTTTGCTTACACTAAATAGCATCGAGGGATGATGTTCCTAGTGTTGTGTATGGGTTGAAGAGGAAGGTATCCAAAGGATCAAACATGTTGTGGGGAAGAGTTTGGATGGGGTACTGAGGCATGGGCCATACCTTCCAACTCACATGGTGAATACATGACATGGACATATGGTATTCCAGAGTCAATGCAAGGATGCATGGTGTAGATGGGGCCATGATTATTGACCAATGGTTTTATTTATTGGTAAAGTTTGATTGCATTATGAAAAGCTTGGTGTGTTGATAATGCATATACAATGAATGATAGTTCTATTCTAGATAATTTGATTAATGGATTGTTTTTTTTTTTAATATGAATAATAGTTGGAAGTGATGGAATTTTTAGATTACTATAATTATGAAAATCACTTCATGGACTGAATGCAAATATTGTGCAAGAGATATTAACAACGTGTTTGGTTGCAAGAAAATTGAGAAAATTGCAGGAAGAATAGTCTTGGATATGGCAATAATATAAGCCCATAAGGAAGGCTAGTATATACCGTTGCAAGATCCAAACATAACGAGAATAAATCTCATATGTGGGAATTTTGTTTTTCCTGTATAACTAGATTTGAAAAAATTATAATTGGAAATTGTTATGATACGCTAACAATTTGTTTGGTTGTAAGAAAATTGAGAAAATTGCAAGAATAATAGTCCTGGATATGGAAATAAAGTAAGCCCATAAGGAAGACTAGTATATACAGTTGCAAGAGACAAACAATTATGAGCATGAAAGTCATGTTTGGGAATTTTGTTTTCCTGGGTAAAACATATTAGAAATTTTATAATTAAAAATTGTATGATGATGTCTCATATTAAATATATGCATGTGATGCAGATAAGATGATTGTCACGGGTTGTGGATTGCTAGTGGAAATCTAGCAGCAAGTTGACATTCGTCTGCAAGAGAACATCTTGGCAAATGACAGATCACCTAAGGAACTTTATATCAGTGAAAGGGATGCCTGAGCCTAGAGGGTATGTACATGATGAAGAACCAGGTTGTCAGGCATGAAGAGTGAACTCTAGTGTGAGTTGCATTGTTGAAGAAACAGGTTGTCGGGCCTGAATAGTTCACTCTTGTGTGAGTTTCATTGCAGCAACAAGGTTGTTGCTGGTTATTTTACTGATACTTTTCTTATCAGTGAGTCCCTTGAGTTCCTAGTAGTGAGATTCCTAGTTACCTGTGCCAGAGAGACCCTAATAAACGAATGACACATTCCTTTGGTTAATCCTAATAAATGAATGTAACATTCCTTGGGTTATCCCTGGTAAATGAATGGTACATTCCTTGGGTTGGGCAGGTCAGGAGGAAGAGAGCTAGTGGAAATTGGGATAGTTGTAGGAGAATTCCAGTGGCTTATGTACATGTTTTGGGCCAGGGTGCCTTTGTGAATATGTTTTGGGGCCAGAGTGCCTATGTAATTTGTTTAGGCTCGAATTCCTTTTTGATTTTGGGCCAAAGAGCCTATATGTTGATTATTGGTTGGGAGTCGAAATTGTAAAATGAAATTACACTTGTAGGGTATTGTGCACCGAGGACAATGCAAAAATGAGGGGGAGGCGATGTAACATCCCCAATTCTAATCCCTGTGAATTATAATGTAATTGTATAAAATGAATTAGGCTAGTGAGTTGATGTGTTTGGGTGAAGAGCTCATATTGATTTAATGTGGCTATGACCAAGCGATGTAATATGAAAATTGTATCTCTATGTTTTAATAATAAAATGCGATGCCAGCTGCTAAGGGGACATGGACAAGAGATGGAGGTTGAATTAATCCACAAGAGAGGGAAGTGTCTAGGATAATGGCCAAGAGGTGTCAAAGGGGGAATTACCCATGTATATCAATTTAACCCATTCTCCTAAACTTGACAATTGTATATGAACCTTCTGATTTCTGATTGAGTGTTCCCAAAGCCAATCATCGAATACATGTAAGAGGGTGGGTGTGAGTGGTCACATCCCATAGTTATTGGGCACATGGGGGTTGAGTACAATCATCTTGGGGAAGGGTGTGAGTCAAGAAAGGAAAGCCATAAGAGAGGAAATTTGTATGGGTTGGGAGCAGGTTTTACAAAGCAAGTTTTAGTCAGTCAAGTTTGTGCATGGAAAAAAAGGAGAAAGCAAGAAAGAGAGATTGGAGCTGGTGTAGCCATGGAGGGTGAAATTTGGAGTGTAACTGGAGCGAATTGGAGTTGGAGAACTGAAGAGCCAGGTTTTCAGGCCCGAAGAGTGAACTCTAGTGTGAGTTGCACTAAAACAACAAGTGTTTGTTGTTGGTTTGCTGATATTTTTCCTAGCAAAAAGTTACCTGGAGTTCCGAGCTAAGAGATTCCTAGTTACATGTGCCAAAGAGACCATGATAAAAGAATGGCACATTCCTTGGGTTATCCCTTATAAGCATATGGTACATCCCTTAGGTTAACCCTAATAAACAGATGGTACATCCCTTGGGTTATCCCTGATAAACAAATGGTACATCCCTTGGGTGATACCTGATAAACGAATGGTGCATTCCCTGGGTTGGGCAGGTCAAGAGGAAGAGAGTTGGTAGAAAGATTGATATAGTTGTAGGAGAATATCAGTTGGGTTATAAGTTTTATGATTTGCGAGTGGAATGTGAAAGACCACCCTTTTTTGTGGATTACCAGCCTCAACTTGGGGGTGAATGGCTGTTGATATTTGGAACAATCAGTCTATGGTTGGGTGGAACGTCCGTCCCATGCAACTGGTTGCACGATTCTTGTTTAAAGATAAGTGTTTTATTGTGTACTGAGTTATTTACACGTGTTATTGTTGTGCATGAACTCTACGAGAATGAGAATGACTTGTATGCTGATGTAATGAACGATTTAGTTGTATTTCATGTTGATTATTAGCATGCTTTAGATGCATATGTTTTATGGTTATAGATTGTAGCTAAATATGTTATAAATTTGTAGTTGTAAGCTACAAGAAATTGACTATCAGTAAAGAAATTACTTTAGTTAGCAAAAGTTTCATTTTTATGTGTATTCCGCACGTAATGTTGCTTAACTTGAGGCTAGGTATGTTACAAAGTGGTATCAGAGTTGATAATGAGAAAGTTTTGTGTGGCGTGGCCCAGCCTGGGTGGCTGGGTATGTTACACGGTGCACTATTTGGCAGAGTGGAACATAATATAGAGACTCCACATGGATAAGAGAATGTAGATAGGTCTAAAATAACCCAGGTATGTATCACTTAAAATTCATATGAAAGTCGATAGTTTTCCATACTATGAATCACTCAAACAATGAACCAGGTATGAGATGGAATATGACGGTAAACAATAGGATTTCCTTAGAAAAGCTCGACCATTAAATTGGGCA
The DNA here is from genome assembly GCA_000966675.3 of Picea glauca. NCBI lineage: Eukaryota > Viridiplantae > Streptophyta > Pinopsida > Pinales > Pinaceae > Picea > Picea glauca. Next base: position 241,036 of record JZKD02S1972349.1, on the reverse strand, counting down.
AGATTTTCTTCATAATTGCCATACATTCATTGTAAATGAAGTCACCAAAATGGGAAAACATGAAAGGATGCCATTACTTTAGACTTCAAATACTAGCTCTTCCAGCAGTGGCATAATACCAGGTTTGAACAATAACTAAAGATGAGTCAAGATACAAACAATATAACCAGGGCTTCAACCTTCATGCCTTTTTAAATGATTCCAAATAAAACCCATTTCACATTAACCCAAGATAAATTTAGTCATTGTTCCGAGATTGGCCCATAACTCATTCTCCATTTGACTCATAACCAAATTATATTGAAACAAAAACTCATGGAAAGTGATAAAATGAGTGAGTGACGACAAAAAACTTTAGGAGAATACAACAAAGAAAACCCATATTTGACTTTCATTTCTACAACCTCTTGCACCTTAAAATTATTTATAACAATTGTTCAATCAAAACTTGACCTCTTCAATCATAAAAATGAGCGAAGAACAGGGGATGAGAAAGCTACATACAAGCAACCATATACATAAACAAACTAAGCCATTTACGGAAAAATATGCTTTAGTATTGTTTTTCAACTCTGTGTGAGTACATACCATGGAGGAAGAACCAAATATTTATACCAATTCTTGTCTAAGCAATTGCACCAGCTTCATAATTGCAACAACGAACATGGTATCTTCTGGCGCTCAAACGCAACACTATACTCACTCTCTCCACAATCCAAAACTAAAATGAGAAATGATGAGAACCCTAAAGACTCCAAGGTGGTAAAGCACGAGCATGGTGGCATAAATGCCCCGATCATTTCCAACTTAATGCATGGCATACATAATGGCCAACTCAACGTTCATACACCACCAGTCTCATATCATAACTCAATACCAAATAATATGACGTTTTATCAACAATTGAAACCATTTAATACCAACCCCAAAACAATATATGATATTTGTGTTGATTAATTGGGTTGGTTGTCATTGATGTCAACCCTTAAAGAAAGTCCGATAGTGAATTTTGGTAGCACAAAGGTTTGGGTAATGGACCCAAGTTTGTTTGATGTATAGTGCTATGAGTTTTGATATATTTGCAGGTAAGAATATTCTAGATGGATAGTACATGTCATGCCATTTCTGGTGGTATGTGGAACGTCACATAACTCCTCACGGTTTGAGAGTTACGGCCTTACGAATTTGGAGAACCCTCATATGTTGGCTTGAAGCCCCAAAAGGTCAAAGAAGTCAAAGTGCTTGCAAAGAAGAAAATATTTAAATAATAAAGTGAAGTGACAAAGTAAAAAATGATTATTTAAATAATAAAGTGAAGTGACAAAGTCAAAGAGAATTATTTAAATAATAAAGTGAAGTGACAAAGTTAAAGAGGATTATTTAAATAATAAAGTGAAGTGACAATTTCAAGGAGGATTATTTAAATAATAATGTAAATGGAGAACTTTCTATGGAAAGTGGTTAGAAGTGGGTTAGCCCTAAAATAAGGAAATTGGGTTAAGATGGTTAAAAGGTAACCCCTTGAGGAAACTACATTAAAGTATAAATAAGAGGCAAGGCTCTCTCATTTTAATCACACTTGAGCATATTGAATATCTACATGTGACTGAGGTAACCAAAGGATATCTAAGCCGAATTTTAGAGGGAAGGTGAAATAAAGAAGACTGAAATTCAAGGGAGGATAAATTCTTTTGATGATGCTTTCTAAGGTATGTTATTTACAGGTCATCTCAGCATTTTCACAATAACTTTTTTTCTAGAATGATTCAGACCGTGAAATTGGGAGGCCATTGAGGAAACATATTCAAGTAGCCATGGTATGAATTTTAGCTTGTGGGTCATCGTATTTTTGGAGTTACACTCCATGGAAAATATGGTTTGTGGCTAGTCCCGAAACTAGTCTAAAACAAGTGTTTCAGGTAAAAACGTTATAACTTCTTCATAACAGATCCAAATTCAGTAAGACCAAATGTGCTGGTTAGAGTACAGTCTGTAGTATTATGTGTACAATTTTCAGATCCATACAACAAATATTTTTTGCGGGGCACCCTCTATAAGTTTGCTCTCTAGAATAAGCTAGAATTCAACAAGGTATGCCATTTTTGCTATAACTCCTTTTATGAGAGGTTCCAAGTAGTGACACCCGGAGGAATTTCATAAAACACATTGAAGAACATTGTGTACTATTTTCATATCTTTATTCATTACATGTACATAGTTATGATTATATCAAGTTAGGGTTGTTGACTAATCCAAAACTAGTCATGTGAGACTAAAGTAAAGTTTGATGAAAATGCTAGTCTCTTGTTGTTAAAGTTAATGAAAGTTTGAAGGTATGTGATCATATACACCAGGTCTATTACATAGTTACAAATTAGATTTGGATGATGAAATTGATGAGGGATTTTGGTTGAGGTTGAGGTACAGGTTGGTGCACTTGTTTATGGTATAGGTTGATTACAGGTTGAGGTACATGTTGATGCATGGTTGATGCATGGTTCAGGTTATTTTTACAGGTTGTTTGGTGCAGGTTGATTGGTACTTGTTTACAACAGTATATCTCACAGTGATAGTGTGACATTGGTTCCATCATTCTACTTATACGACATGGTGGTTGGACGAGGCAAGGACAGTTGGTTGTAGCCACCTTTCGGTTGTAGCCGGAGAACATAGGGGGTTGTAGTCTCCTTCTGGTTGTAGCCAGAGAATTAGGGAGTTGGAGCTTCCCTCGAGTTGTAGCCTGAGAAACTAGTGGGTTGGAGCCTCCTTCCAGTTGCAACTGGAAAACAAAGGAAGTTGGTGCTTCCAATGAATGTAATTCTTCAAGAAATATAAGAAAAATCATTCAGTGGTTTTCTCTCGCTTTGGGTTTCCACATAAAAACACTATTGTACTGTGTACATGTATGATTGGTCATTTCTTCATTGTTTATTTACTTTGCAAATATTGGATGATAATGCTACATTGATATAACACTTGCATTATATGGTTAAAAAGGATTAGATTGCTCTATTATTGATTCACCCCCCCTCTCAGTAATCCAACAATTGGTATCAGAGCAGGTTCCTATAGAAATCAGTTTAACCATTGAAAGGTAGATCATGGAGAGCAACATGTATAAAAATGGAATACCATAGTTTGATGGACATAAATATGCATTTTGGAGCATAAGGATGAAGACATATATACATGCACAGGGATTTGAAATTTGACAATCACTTGTAGATGGATACACAACACCAACAGTTTCGCTGACAAGTGACAAAGCAATGAAACTCAGTCAAAATAATTCCAAAGCCACAAATGCACTTCTGAATGGTATTGGAGAATCGGTAGTCACCAAAGTTGCACATTGTAAATCCACTAAAGAGATTTGGGACAAACTTCAAAATATTTATGAAGGAGATTCAAAAGTCAAATCATCAAAGCTTCAAACTTACAGAGGTCAGTTTGAACAACTAAAGATGAAGGAAGATGAGAATATTGCATCTTACTTTTTACGAGTAGATGAAACAATAAATGCAATCTTGAGATTGGGAGAAGAAATCAAAGAATATGTAATTGTTCAAAAGTTACTAAGATCTCTTCCTATGAGATTTGACCCTAAGATATCAACACTAGAAGAAAGAGCAGATCTAAACTCAATAAGCATGGACGAACTACATGGAATCTTCACAGCATATGAAATGAGAATTGAACAGGAAAATCTAGATATAAAAGAAGGAGCCTTCAAAGCATCCAAAAGGTCAAAGAAAAAGGGAAAACAAAAATAAAAAGAACATAGCAGCAACAGTGACGTCTCGGAAAATGATGAAGAAGCGACCAACTTTGTCAAAAGATTGAACAAGGAAACCAACGCCAGGTATAGAGGTAAGATTCCTTTGATTTGTTCTAATTGTGATGGTATTGGTCATTTTGCTAACAAATGTCCTCATAAGAAAAAGATAAATGATGAAGGTTACTCAAATAGCAAACAAACATATAAAGGCAAAAGAATCACAAAGAAAGTTTTCAAGAAAAACTTATGCACCAAAGAAGACATCTCATCATCAGATGAAGATTAAGTCAGTGACAGTGAGACAGAAAGAGTTCTATTCATGGTAGTATAAGACTCTGATAAATAAGACTCTGAAGAAGAATATGAAGAGGACAAAGAAGAATATGAAGAGGCATAAGTTGACTACCGAGAAGAATTGTTGTGTGCCATAGAAGTTATCAAAAGAGAAAATATAAAAAACAAGAAACTACAAACAGAACTAGATAAGAAAGAAGACACTCAGGACATAGAACAAATGATCACAAATTTCAAGGTTCAAATTGAAGAAGATAAAATAATTGAAGAATCACTCAAAGAACAGCTAGAAGGAAGAGACAAGATCATTGGAAATTTGGAAGCATAAATTGTCACATTAAGAAAGGATCTTCAAAATAAAAATATGCAGAACAACTCAAAAGTTTTGAATGACATTATCAACAGTCAAAAACCTCATCATGACAAGTACAAACTTAGATACAATCAGGCAGAAAAGGGATCAATCTCCAAAACAACAGAACAAGAAACATATCCAAAAAGCTATCCAGAAACAATCAAACAGGATAGGAAGGTCTACAAAGAAAATTCCAGGGAAACTCCTCCACCGAGAAGATTGAGATTTCAGAATCAACGACCGTTAGAAACAGATAGGCCTCAGGAAGAAGAAGGATTCATAAGAGTACCTCCTTTCAGAATATCTTCAACTCCCAGGTATCAAACTATCTTTTTTGGTTTATGTTATGCATGTAATAATTTTGTACATAAAGCTGTGAATTACAGAGTTAACAACAATAACATAAACAACTTTGAAAGTCATACACAAAAGGGTTATCCAAGAAGGCCTAGTGAAACACAGAGAAGAAGTTACAATAGGTTTGAATGTTTGAGCAATGAAGTGGAATGCTACAAATGTAACAACTTTGGACACATGGCCAAAGATTACAGAATGACAGTCCCTCCCAGAGAACCACAACAGAACAACAACAGTCACATACACGAACCTTAGAAAATGACATGGATAAGAAAGCAAAATCAATATAGCAATGAAGAATGCACACTCACTCTACAATCTATGTAGAAGAAACATGGTTGGTATGTTGACATTGGTTGTTCAAAATCACATGACATGTGATAGAGACAGGTTTCTTGCATTAAGAAAGGAAAGAGATGGATCAGTCTCATTCAGAAATAATGATTCAACTAAAATCATTGGAAAAGACACAGTCAGAATTGGGAACAAGAATACCAAGGCAGAAAATGTTCTACTAGTAGAAGATATGAAACATAATCTTCTAAGTGTGAGTGAAATGTGTGACCAAGGTCATAAAGTTAATTTTGAATCACAAAAGTGCAAGATAATAAAAGAAGGTTCAGGAAAATTGATTGCAATAGCTGCGAGAACTTCAAGCAACATATATGTATTAAGTGAAATTGGAAATGGAAAGTGCTGCCAAGGAAAGGAAGATGAAAGTTGGCTTTGGCACAAAAGAATGGGTCACATACATTTTGATAACCTTGTCAAAGTCAGAAAAAGGGAACACGTTAGAGAAATGCCCCAGATCACGAAACCAACAAACAATTTATGCAAGCATTGTCAACAAGGAAAACAAACAAAGACCATGTTTAAATCAAAAGAATATTCAATGACAAGACCACTAGAAATTGTGCATACTGATCTAGTTGGACCAACTACAACAAAGGGTTTAAATGGTGAGAAATAATTTATGTTATTAGTTGATGATTATACAATAATGACTACAGTTTACTTTCTCAGGAATAAGTCAGAAGATTTTGAAAACTTCAAGGTCTACAAGGAAATGGTTAAAAATGAAATGGATTCAAAAATCAAATGCTTGAGATCTGATAATGGAGGATAGTTCACTTTAAAGGAATTTTTGGACTACTGCAGCAGACATGGAATAAAAAAACAATTCTCTGTTGCTAGTACACATCAACATAATGGAGTTGTTGAAAGAAAGAACATGACAATACATGAAATGGCTCGAACAATGCTAATGAATTCCAAATTGACAGATATATTTTGGACACATGCAGTGCATACATCAGTTCACATTCAAAACAAAGTAATGCTTAGAAACAACACTGAAAAAACTCCCTACGAGCTATGGAAAAGAAGACCAGCAAATATGAAACACTTCAGAGTTTTTGGAAGCAAATGCTACATCAAAAGAGAAGATGGCAGAATGGGAAAGTTTGACTCTCATGTGAAAAAATAAGTACGTGTTGGCTAATCAAGTACAAGGAAAACATACAAGTGTTACAATCTGAGATTGAACAAAGTTGTGGAAAACATCAATGTAACAATTGATGAAACAGGTAGACAAGAATTAAAGGAATAAGAAAATGAATCAATGGAACAACTTTACGAAGAAGAAGCAGAAGATGAAAAAGAAGTAGAATGGGAATATGAAGAGGATCCGACAGAAGTAGAAGAGCAAATTCAACAAGTGCCTCCAAAGACACCTAGCAGAAGAGTACAGAAAAATCATCCTTTAGATCAGATTATCGAAAACAAAGATGCATGAGTTGAGACTAGAAGAGGAATCTGTTCACCAGAACAAACACACCTAGCACTCTCATCTACGATTGAACCAACCTGTTTTGAATAGGCCAACAAGGATGAATTTTGGAATAAGGCTATGTATGAAGAATTGGATCAAATAGAGAAAAATGACACTTGGGAATTGGTTCCAAGACCAAAGGATAAGAATGTGATCGACACAAAGTGGGTATACAAGAATAAATTGAATGAAGATGGACATGTTACAAGGAACAAAGCTAGATTGGTATGTAAAGGATATGCACAGGTTGAAGGAATCGACTTTGAAGAGACATTTGCCCCAGTTGCCAGAATGGAATCGATTTGATTGCTTTTAGCTTATGCATACTCCAAAAATATTAAAGTGTATCAGATGGACATAAAATCAACTTTTTTGAATGAGGAACTTAAAGAAGAAGTCTACATTGAACAACCATAAGGATTTCAGTTGTCAGAGAACACAGATTATGTGTGTAAATTAAAGAAGGCCTTGTATGGTCTAAAATAGGCTCCTAGAGCATGGTACTCTAGATTGGATAAATATCTACAGTAGACAGGGTTCAGAAAAGGAAGTGCAGACAACAACTTCTACATCAAGGTAACTCAAGATAGTATTTTACTAATTGAAGTTTATGTTGATGATATTATTTTTGGAAGTATTGATGACAGGTTAAGATAGAAATTTGCAAAGGAAATGCAGAATGAATTTGAAATGTTATTACTTGGAGAACTATCCTTCTTTCTGGGTATTCAGATACGTCAAAGCAACCGATAAATTTTTATTTCTCAAACCAAGTATATCAGAGAAATGTTAAAGAGGTTCATAATGGAATATTGCAAACCAATTATTAGTCCCATGAAAACTAGTTGCAAGTTGAGCAAAGATGATGATTCAAAGTCTACAGATCAGAGGCAACATAGGTCAACGATTGGTAGCCTACTATATGTGACGACACCCAGATCAGATGTAATGCAGACAGTTGGACATTTGGCACGATTTCAAGCAGGACCAAAGGAATCACATGTATTAGCAGTGAAGAGGATTTTCAGATATCTCAAAGGAACAAAAGATTTTGGATTATGGTATCCAAAAGGAAAGGATCTATCACTTATTTGCTACATAGATGCAGATTGGGTAGGTTTCATTGATGACCGATGAAGCACCGATGGAGAAACGTTCTACTTGGGTGGGTGTTTACTATCATGTTTAAGCAAGAAACAATCATCAATATCTTTATCTACAATTGTGACAGAGTATATTGCAGCAACAACATGTTGTATACAGGTTCTATGGATGAAACAAACTCTAACAGATATATAGGTTGAGTATGATGAGCCCATTCCAATCTATGGTGATAATACAAGCACCATCAATATCTCAAAGAACCCGGTGATGCACTCCAAGATGAAGCACATTCCAATCAAGTATCACTTTCTACGGGAACAAGTTGCAGAAAAGAACATTAGAGTTGAATATGTGGGCACAAAAGAACAAGTGATAGACATCTTTACAAAACCGCTTCCACGGGAAGCCTTTGAGTATCTTCGCTAGAGACTCAAAGTTATTTCTACTCCAAAATGAATGGTTTTGAATGCTTATCTTATATGTCTTAGATGTACACGAGGAAGCACCATAAAGAGGACAGTTCAGGTTGGGAGATTAGATGAGTCAGTTAGGGGGAGTAGACTCGAATGGAAAGATACCTTTGCCATTGATGACAAAGGGGGAAAGATTTATTAGATGCAGAGGACAGAGGGATGATTCCAGGGGGAGCGTTGGTCACAAAGATGCAGGCATGGTTCCAGGGGGAGCATGAGTGATATGATTTCAATATTGCATTAGAGTGTTGCCATCAATGCCAAAGTGGGAGATTTTTGATTAATTGGGTTGGTTGTTATTGATGTCAACCCTTGAAGAAAGTCTGGTAGCGAATTCCAGTAGCACAAAGGTTTGGGTAATGGACCCAAGTTTGTTTGATGTATAATGGTATGATTTTTTCTATATTTGCAGGTAAGACTATTCTAGATGGATAGTACATGTCATGCCATTTCTGGTGGTATGTGGAATGTCACATAACTCCTCACGATTTGAGAGTTACGGCCGTACGAATTTGGAGGACCCTCATATGTTGGCTTGAAGTCCCAAAAGGTAAAAGAAGTCAAAGTGTTTACAAAGAAGAAATTATTTAAATAATAAATTGAAGTGACAAAGTCAAAAATGATTATTTAAATAATAAAGTGAATTGACAAAGTCAAAGAAGATTATTTAAATAATAAAGTGAACTGACAAAGTCAAAGAGGATTATTTAAATAATAAAGTGAAGTGACAAAGTCAAGGAGGATTATTTAAATAATAAAGTGAAGTGACAAAGTCAAGGAGGATTATTTAAATAATAAAGT
>JZKD02S1972349.1:169366-224613 GCA_000966675.3 Picea glauca | reverse complement strand
AGAGGGTTGCCTTCTAGGGCAAAAAACCATAACATAATCTCTACCATTAGATCTGCGACCTTATAATGAACGGTCCAGATTTACAATGAAATTACAATATACTTTTACAAGGCAACTTTTGCTTCAGGGGCTTCGCCCCCGAACCCCCCGCTTGCCCCCAGACCCCCCAGTCGGGGGGATAGGCCCCTCGGACCCCGCAAAGGGGGTACCCCCCCTTTGCACTCCCCCGCGTGGAAGAGTGTACATACTTCTGGGGTGTAAATACTTCATGGGGTATAAACACGGCTGAAAGCAAGGACCTCTGCATCAGGAAGATAATCAGGTTCCACAACCAACACTTGGTGGCATAAATGCCCTGGTCATTTCCAACTTAATGCATGGCAGATGTAATGGCCAACTCAACATTCATACATCATGAGTCCCGTATCAAAACTCAATACCAAATAATATCATGTGTTATCAACAATTGAAACCATATAATATCAATCCCAAAACAATATATGATATGTGTTGATGAAAAAACAACATAAAAATCGACGAAACCTTCATCGCCGAGAATAACATATCAACCATTTGCACCAAGGTGTTTATTTATCCATATTGTCGATAATAATAACTCATAAGGTCTTCTCCATGCATGACATCCTAGCATGGTAGAGAACAATGAAACTTAGCCAAGTTGATGTGTTATTCTCTTTCCTAAAGTTTTCTTATGAAAAAGTCACTTAAATGTGTTATATTTTAATGGTGACTTAATGAGCATTTTTTCTAAAGTTAAAAGTGAAAATAATTTAAGTGACAGTCTTTTAATCTTGGCCATCCATCTCATTGAGTGAGTGAGGGTTGATCTCAACCCTTGATCTCTTTGGAGATAGGGCTTGCACTTGCTCATTGAGATAAAAGAAATCGACTTGGTGGTTGGGGTGCATTATTCACTTGAGAGAGGGTGAGTTTCAACAAGAGGAGGAGATTCGCTTGAAGGTTTGTTGGAGAAGAGTTGCACAAAAGGCGAAGGAGATTTATAACAGGTGGATCGACTAGTTTTCTTAACCATATGCAAAGGTTGTACTATAGATATGAGAGAGACACACGTGTGACATAGAGACAACGCAACTGGGTCATACGATTCACGGAGAGGCTTGTTTGTTGGGACGATTTGTGTTGTTAGGTTCGATTTGGTTTAGAGAGGGTCATACAGGTGTTGAGGAGAATTTTCGTTGGGGTTTCCTCAGCCATTGTTGTAACTTGATTTGCTCTGTAAGAGATCTCTATATTTTTTGCTGCAATAACAAAATCCACAAACTAAAGAACGGATTTTCCCATATTGGGTTTTTCTCGAGGTTATTTTACCCAAAAATGTCGGTGTTCTCATGTGATGTGATTGATGTTATATTCTTGAGTGTAGATCGGATTTATTTCTGCTGTGCTATTTTTTTTTTTTTTTTGTGAAGAAAACCTAGGTGTAATTGCAAAATAACAATTTTAGAAATTTAAATGTGTTTAATAAATTTTTGGGTAGTAAATATTGTTGAAGTCTTCAGTTCATCTTGTTGGGTTTTAGTGGATTAACATGGTATCATAGAAGGACTATTGGAGTAACAACATCAACGTATTATTGTTGGAGTAACATCATCAACATATTACTGTTGGAGTAACAACATCAGCACAAGACTTTTGGAGTAACAACATCAGCACAAGACTTTTGGAGTAACAACATCAACGTATTGATTACATAAGATAAATTTCAAATCTAAGCACATGATTAGTTTGTGAGACAACGTAGGGTTTGGACAAAGAAACTTTCAGAAATGGCCATGACTTTGAGAGTTGAGGATAGAATTCAAGGTGCTAAGAACTTTCTCACTTGGAAAGAGAGGGTTGCTAGAATCTTGGATGTCAATGATTTCCTTGAGCATATTGATGATAAGGCGACAACTCCTACAGATGCAACTTTATTAGGAGCCTGGAAGAAGGGTGAACCAAATGAAATGATCATAATCCTTGATGGGGTAAAGGATCACATAATCCCACACCTCTAAGAGGAAATTTTTGCTAAGGACATGTGGGTGGCCTTGGGTAGCCTCTATCAGAGTAAAAATGAAAACATGATTATGGTGCTTCAAGAAATACTGTGAGGTACCAATATGGTTAAGGGCGAAGGTGTGATTCCTTACCTCACTCATCTTACACAGATCAAGGATGAGATTGGAGAAGTTGGCTTAAAGACAAAATATTATGAGTTAGTACGTATAGCTTTGAATGGCTTTTCAAAGCCATGGGACTCAATTGTTGGCAGGATTGTAGCTTGGGAGAAGCTCCCTCACTGGTAACACTTATGGGATGATTTTGTCCAGGAGGAGATTTGCCTTGGATAGGCGAGTGGATCATCGACAACATCTTAGGTTGTGGATGAGGAGGCCTTGGCTCTTGCTATCAAAGGTAAGGGAAATCCTAAGAAGAAAGGATTTGGAAAGAAGAAGAACACTGACTTCTCCAAAGTCAAGTGTTTTTAGTGTCACAAGTTTGGAAATTTTGCCTCACAGTGTCTGAAAGAGAAAAAGAGTAAGCCACATATGGCAGCCTCTGGAAGAGTAGAGGAGTTTGCGAAGAGATTTGAGGTGGATTTCTGCCTTATTGTATGTATGTCGAGCTCAACTGTCACGGGTGTTTGGTATATGGATAGTGGCACCTCTTTTCATATCACTAGGCGCAAGGAGTTCTTTAGTAGCTTGCAGGAGGGAGGTGTGAATCTTCATATTGAGCTTGGATATGATGCACAATATAAGGTGCAAGGTGTTGGAACATGTATAATTTTGAGTTTTTGAACTTTAGATTTTGCCTCTTAGAAATAAATTTTTTACCTAAAAAAGAAAAAAAACTTAGAGAATTGCCCTTTTTTTTTTTAAATAAATCCATTGGTTGTTATTTATCAAATAAGGTGCTTACAATACCTATCATCGACGAGTTACTCTAATCTGATCGAACGACCCTAATGATCTTCGAAGTTTAGAAGCTGCTTGAGTTTTAGAAAGAATGTCTTTAATGGTCGCTTCAGACCTCCACGCTTCAGGTATTCCAACAAGTCTAAACAACAAAAACCCTGAAACTACGAAAGTCCCAAAGATAGTCACTTGTTATAAATCCTAAAGGACTTATGAACACATCATAGTACACACATAAAGGGACTTTAGGTCATTTATTTGATTTGATTATTATTTGATGCTGGACCGTTAGAATCCTGACTCAACACTTGTCCCCACGTCATCCTATTCATGAACAATTACTCTTCCCCGTAACTATTAGCCATCCCATAACGAGCCAACACTGAGCTACCTATCCAATTACCACCCCCATATCTTCAACTGCAATTCTTTATCCCAATAAACACATTCGAAGGGACAAATGGCAATGGAATCAAATGGCAAAGACAACAAGCCAATGATTGTGGTGGCCTTAATGGACATGTGTACCCAGTTTAAAGAACAAAGGAAAACGAGCGCATCTGCGAGCAAATGAAGGGACAGATGAAGCACCAACACATCTCAACATTATCTGCATGTTATTTCATTGGGATTGTATTCTATTTTTAGGCAAATATTGTGAGAAGTCCAATAGTTTTCAGTTGAGACATTTTTTGTATAAATATATAGATTTTAGATCTATTCGAGGCAGCTTCTAGCCTAATGCGGGCTGCTTCTTGCCGAATGTAAAAGAGAAAACGTTTTTGAATATCAATATAAGTGGAGACAAAGATTCTAATTTTCATTCAATTTGAGTTATGTGTTTCCTCTGTGTTTCCATCTCTCTGAATTTCTTTCCATGGTCCTTGAAGACTGAATGATTACAATTTAGTACTACATCTACTGTGAACATATTATATCAGAAGTTCATTCAATAACAACTTTTCATTTGTTATTACTGTGACTAAAACAAGACCCGTGACCTGTGTGAATTACTTCATTTTTATCTCCTTTCAAGGGTGCATCTTCTACTTTTCTTCTACTGCAAACAAGGTGAGACTTATCTGTAATTGATACATGACTTTGTTTTAACAGTTTTGTAAATCATTTCTACATCATTTAACATTATAATTGTGACTCAGATAACGAGACATAGCCTTTGTACTATCTTATTATTAATTTCATTTAAAGATTATTTCTCAGGAAACTAAAGGTAGGAGAAAGTACTTATAAAACATTTCATTTAAAACCTTTGATGCCTGACATTATTATTTGAGCCTAGAATCAATTCCAGGAACAACATCTTTTTGGCACCATTGCCGGGGACAGTTTTGAAGGTCTATATCTTCCATGGGGTACGACAAAGATTAGATCTATTCCTTGATGGTGAACAAGGGATATACATTCAACTGGCTCTGATCATTCACCTAGCGACTCCTTGGTTCAAAGAATCCACATGATTGACTGACGACTCCACTGGTTTCAAGATGTCAAGTTCTTTCGCTGCAAGGTTTGTTTTTTTGGACTTTACAAATGTTTTTGGTTTTTGAAACGTTGTCCCTGATATTAAAGAATGGGGAGATTATCTTCCTAGTTTTAGAGAGAATAAAGATGATAATCTTGCACAACACTTGTTTGAGTTTCATAAGCTTATGGATCAACTAGATATTCATCATGAAGATGTTTTGATGAAACAATTCATGTTTAGTCTGGGAGGAGATGCTCGTCATTGGTACATGTCTCTTCCTCCTTCAACCATCTCATCGTTAAAAGAATTTCATGCTTCCTTCCATAAGTATTGCAAGAGGATCTATCCAACTGATCTTCTTTTTGAAGACTATTGTAATTTAGATTTCATAGAACAAGATTGTAAAGATAATCAGTTTGTTGATGAAAAATCAGAACATGATAGCAATTATGGTCAAATAAATGAAGAATAATTTACAGAAAAACAAGATCTCCTTCAAACAAATCAGGCAAATTTATATGAAGAAGACTTTGAAGTAAATCAAGAAGAGGTTTCTTTCATAAGTAAGAATGAGGACAACATGATTGCAAGTAAAAATGAAGAAATCCTTGCAAACCCTCCAGTCTTTCAAGCATATCAAAGACAAGATGATGAATCCTTTGCTGATCTAGATCCTTGCGAAGGCTAATGGCTTATTGAAAACCATAAGCAATCAACTCTTGGAAAAGATGATTTTGGTAATGATACTGACAATGGCAATGATACTCTAAGTGCATTTGTCATTGTACCAAATGTTCATAATAATTACTGTCACGATCAAACTATTGTTCTAAATTCTTATTTTGATCAAGCTGCTAGTATTCAGTCATCATTACTAGATTATCAAGAAATGGAGGTTTTTGAAAGTCAATGTTCAAAAATTTTATATAATCAACTTGTTTATGATGAGCAACCAAACGATGAACAAGAGCAGATTTCTTTCCTAGCATGCATGGAAACATACAATAGTTCTCCTTTGTTTGATAACTATGATGAATGCGATCTTGAAGTTGATGAGCAACAAATTATTTCTTCAGAGAGTTATGTTCAGCAGGAAAACTATCAGTTGCATTGTAAAAGAAATCAACTTGTGTATGACGGTGATAAAGAAGATTCTTGGACATGTGATAAAGGAGATAAGGAGGGGTTATTGGAGCAATTGATCTCTCCTTCCTGTTTAGCAATCGATGAGCAACATACTAGTGAGCCTCAATATGACATTCTCAAGCCAGAAAAAGAAAAGATCAGTAGTGGAGAAAGTATGCAAAGGCATTTCATGAAGCTTGGCCAGTAGGAAGAGGTATCGGTTGACTCTAAAAATTCTTTATCTTTTCATGATCCAATGGTTGTTTGGTTGGAGTAATTTCTTCAAGAGGTCCAAAATGTTGCAGCGTTTTTTGTGCAACCAAAATTCAGCAGTAAGCGCAAGCTACCTATTCATTCTTTGCTGCAAAAAAATTATTATTTTTTCATTCCTTCATCTAGCATAAAACAAGGTATTTTGAGCAATCCAATATTTGTGTGGCTCCATTGGAAATTCCATATTACTTGATCAATGGAATTTCACCTGATTAGTGTAGGGCCAATGTATATAAATAAGTTGTCCAAATCAACATTTCATTTCAACATTCTAGTTCAACGTTTTATTTCAGTTCAGTAGTTCGGTTCTCAGTTTGGCATCCAATATGGTTCAATTTTTAGGAATTATGACTCCATATCCCAATGACGGGGTTCAGAGTTTGACAGGGTTAATTTCAAGTCGCAGAAGTGTGAAGGCACATGGTTTACTGTTCTTGGTTCTTTGCAGAATAGATCTTATTGAACAGGAGATGAGGCTCAAGAAAAACTCGACACTCGTCTTTTTGTCTTCTTGATTTCTCTAAAAGTAGGTGATAAATAAATAATATTCCTTGTTAAAAATTCAAAAGAAAAATAAGGTATGAGTTCCTATTCTTCTTTATAGTCCGAATAAAATTGATTGAAATAAATGCAAAGGAAGTTTTTCTCATGATAATGTTATCACCTGATCTAAAAATTGGAGATGTAGAAAAATATAACTCGAAGTGTCATGCTTATAAATTCTAAATCCATCTCTGGTATAAAAAATAAAAATAATAATAAATAAACTTGAAATAAGTTTGAACTTAATACACAAACTTGTGTGGGATTAGGACATTTTTTATTCAGATCCTCTGAATCTTTGATTTATTTATTTTTGCCTCTCCCCAAGTTCTTTCCACTCCATATTTTCTTTCTCCTTTCTCATCCTTTTAGCGTCATAGAAATAAAGAGACTCAGCCTGACTCTAAAAACTTAAAAACATATTTTCAAAACAAGATTAGGCGAAATTATTTACGTTCCTTTGATTTTGATTGAAAAAGTATGTCTAGGCTAATCTTGATAATTTTAGTTGTGATATCAAATTTTAAACTGACAAACTCGCTCAAGGTTTATCCCTGAAATGATTGAAATTCCAAAAAAATTCTCCTATAGGCGAAGGTGTACTGAAAATTGGAAGAAAGTTGGTTTCAGAGTATCCTTAAAATTGTAGACAGACCTTCTTTTTCATTTTAAAGATTTTAAATAGATATCATCCCTTGTATGTTACATACAAATTGATTGCCCCCACTTCAAAATATTAAAAATATAAGACAGATGGTGAAAGGAAATTCATAATTTGATTGCCCCCATATTCTCCAAAAGAGATGATGAAAGGAAATTCATATATTGATTGCCCTCATCTTAACGAAACACAATCTTGTTAATTTAAGTGGTGAAAGGAAATTCATTGGGAGAAGTAGATAACTTCATTGACGTATTGAACATGCTCGCTGGCAGTGAAGCAATGTCTATGGTATTTGTAAGGTTGTCATGCATATCTATACATCATACTTTGTTATCTAGTTCTCTTTGCGGTGATATTTACATCCTAAATCAACTAGGGATTCCCTAAATAAATATGTTACATCTGCTTAGCCTTGAAGCGAACAAAGTCGGTCGAAGCCTAATATTTTAGTTAAAATTATTTTGATTATCTTAAACAATTCCAAAATCAATTTTAGAAAAAAGAAATTTTAAATAGCCTAACTTGAGATCAATCATTAAGTATGTTTTGAAGAATATTTGGACTTGGATAATTTCATTTTTCTATGTATGATTAATTTTTTAATAAAACTGGAAAATGTTTTTCAAAAAGCAATAATGACTCCATTTACTCAATACAAGCACTTGGTCTACAGTTCGTTCGTGCCTCACATGGAGCCACAATCCCCAGAGGGAGCCTATGTTGGAACACATATAATTTTGAGCTTTTAAACTTTAAATTTTGCCTCTTAAAATGTTTTACCCAAAAAACCAAAAAACTTAGAGAATTGCCTTTTTTTTTAAAATAAATCCATTGGTTGTTATTTATCAAATAAGGTGCTTACAATACCTATCGTCGATGAGTTACTCTAATCTGATCGAGTGGCCCTAATGATCTCTGAAGTTTAGAAGCTGCCTGAGTTTTAGAAAGAAAGTCATTAATGGTCGCTTCGGACCTCCGCGCTTCAGGTATTCCAACAAGTCTAAAAAACAAAAACCCCGAAACTACGAAAGTCCTGAAGATAGTCACTCATTATAAATCCTAAAGGAATTACGGACACGTCATAGTACATGTGTTTTTAAAATATTTTCTTGGGCTGACACGTGGCACTTATTTTTGACATCTACGTTGTATGAATCACACGTTTTCAAGTGACACATGGCACCTCTCTTTTCTTAACATGTCATCAAGAATGAACTCATCTCTGCCACGTCACTCCGGGAGATTGCCCTTCGGGAGTTTTAACAAAGATCATTTTCACAAACCACCGAAGTATCAAAATGTCGAAGTATTGGATATTACAATAAAGTAAAAAGTGTTTTAAAGAGTTAATAAAACATTTAAATAACTTTAATTAATCATGATTAAGTATTAATAAATTATTCCAGGAATTCGGCCTTCGAAGGTTTTCTATCATGCTACATCCAAAACTCTCGAATGCCGAATCGTCGAAGTATTAATGGCATTTATGATTGATTAAGGTTAATGATTTCAATAAAGATTGTGAATCACCAGGTAATAAATTCCATTAAGCTTTTAATAAATTCTTCGTCAGTAGATCTATACGAAGACCGATAGACTTTGTGAATAAAGCTCTTCGAATTTCAAAATCATTTTACCATTTGCAATTAACAGTTTTTCATTCAGTGAAGAGCTTACATACTTCTCTTGTTACAGGCAGGCTAATTTTATTTCCTTAAGGATTATGGCGCCATGAAAAGTTGCAAGGAAGCTTGATGGATCAGATTTCAGAATCACGCTAAATAGGTTTGGAAGCCTGATAAAATAGGAAAGGGACCAAATATGGCAGGGAAGGGATAAATCTAGTAGGAGCGCCAAGTTGATCAGGTCCGAAGTATCGTGGATCATGAGTTCTCAAGATCAACGACTGAGAACGATTGCGGGGGGCGAAGTTGTGTGGGGTTTAATTTCTAAGGGCGGTCCCGCAATTAAACCACAGTTTTCTCTTAGGGGTATGTGGCATCACCAGGTGCATTGCGGGACGAAAGGGGGGTTACCTCAAAACCACTTCCTCGTGCCCCCGCAAAATAGAAAAGTATAAAGGGACTTTAGGTCATTTATTTTATTTGATTATTATTTGACGCTGGACCGTTAGAATCCTAACTCAACACTTGTACCCACGTCATCCTATTCGTGAACAATTACTCTTCCCCATAATTGTTAGCCATCCCATAATGATCCAGCACTGAGATACCTATCCAATTACCACTCCCTTATCTTCAACTACAATTCTTTATCTCTTTATCATAGTAAACACATTTGAAGGGATAGATGGCAACATAATCAGATTGCAAAGACAATAAGCCAATGATTGTGGTGGCCTTAATGGACATGTGTACTCAGTTTAAAGAACAAAGGAAAACAAGCACATCTGCGAGCAAATGAAGGGACAAATGAAGCACCAACACATCTCAACATTATCTACATGTTGTTATTCCATTCAAATTCTATTGTATTTTTAGGCAGATATTGTGGGAAGTCCAATAGTTTTCAGTTGAGACAATTTTTGTATAAATAGATAGATTTTAGATCTATTCGAGGCAACTTCTAGCCCAATGCTGGCTACTTCTTGCCGAATGTAAAAGTTTTTTTTTTTTTTGAATATCAATACAAGAGTAGACAAAGATTCTAAGTTTCGTTCAATTTGAGTTATGTGTTTCGTCTGTGTTTCCATCTCTCTG
Source organism: Picea glauca (assembly GCA_000966675.3). Taxonomy (NCBI): domain Eukaryota; kingdom Viridiplantae; phylum Streptophyta; class Pinopsida; order Pinales; family Pinaceae; genus Picea; species Picea glauca. The sequence continues at coordinate 214,860 of JZKD02S1972349.1, read as the reverse complement.
AATTTCTTTCTGTAGTCCTTAAAGAGTGAATGATTACAATTTAGTACTACATCTAGTGTGATTATATTATATCAGAAGTTCATTTAGTAACAACTTTTCCTCTGTTATTACTGTGAGTAAAACAAGACTTGTGACCTGTGTGAATTACTGCATTTTTATCTCCTTTCAAGGGTGCATCTTCTACTTTTCTTCTACTGCAAACAAGGTGAGACTTATCTGTAATTGATACCTGACTTTGTTTTAACAGTTTTGTAAATCATTTCTACATCATTTGACATTATAATTGCGACTTAGATAACGATATACAACCTCTGCACTGTCTTATTATTTATTTCATCTAAAGATTATTTCTCAGGAAACTGAAGGTAGAAGAAAGCACTTATAAAACATTTCATTTAAAACCTTTGATGCCTAACATTATTTTTTGAGCCTAGAATCACTCTCAGGAACAACACAAAGTAGAGACACAGTGTCATTTCAGAGGGATTCAGGTAAAACACTCTGGTTTGCTGACGTTTTATATATTCCTGGTCTTACCAAGAACCTCATATCAGTTTCAACCCTGGAGGACAAAAGTTTTGAGGTTACCTTCTGTGGAGGAAAGGTGTATATTATACCAAAGGGGTCTACAACCAATATGGGAAAGGTGATTGGGTTTCATAGTGAGAATGTGTACATATTACATTTCGAGCCAACAAAAGCATTGGTTAGCAACAACACTGATTTGGGAGAGTTGTGGCACAGACAAATGGCACATTTGCACTTTGGTGTGTTGGGTCATTTGAGACAAGCAGTTACAAGAATGCCCCAGGTTGCAGGAGAGAAGCATGACCCTTGTAAGGGTTGTGTATTGGGAAAGTATGATCACAAGGCATTTACATCAAGTGAGCATAGTTCCTATTAGCACATGCAAATTTTCACATGAAAAATTGTGATTTGGCCAATCATGATTAGTTAGAGTCAATCTTGTCATGGTTCAATCATCTTATGAAATAAAATATATTTGTGGCATGTGACATCATCAAGAAGTTGAGCATTACACAAGTTGTTGCGCAACCTCCTAATGTTGTGCAATTTTGTAAAGAAGTACAACTTGGTGATGATTGGTTTTACTGGTTGTTTAACCTAATATTGGGGTTCAAAACACTTCATTTTTTATGCACCAACTCTCCAAGCATCGTTTCTCCTCTCTGCAACTTGCAAATCCTTCATCCAAGGTCGTTACACAAGTTGTCAAATCATTCAACAGTGCACTCAAAGATCATAAAGGTGAGTGAATGAAATAGTCAATGAGAATACATTAGCAAAAGCGTGTCATCAATCAAATGTAGTTTGGCTTCATTCTTTGCAATATTAAGGCACATTAGGGTTCTATGACGCATTATCATCATCATGAGGCCACCATCACCACAATCCATCATCATCTATCATCCAAAGTCAAAGAAAGGTGGAAAACGTGTAAAAAAGAGCTTCGCTATGCAAAGTCAGTAGGGCACGCTACACAAATGACAGTTTTAGTGGTCAACTTCAAGATCAGTTTCTGACCAACTAGAGAGGAGTTTGGAAAAACCCAGAGAGGTTTGGGTCAAGAATGGGCCTAATAACAAAAACCTCTCTCAGTTTTTACAGAGGTGTCACAGTTTGGGAGATTCAAAAGGATCTTTTCAACGTATTTTTCAAATTTTAATATTTCATGATTTCCTGTTTTAGTTATTATCTTTAGGCACAGATCCCGAGAAGATGGAGAAGAATTTTCAAAAAATGGAAGAGGTTTTTCTCAAGAACGGGTTCATCTCCAAAAACCTCTCTCTGTTTTGTAACAAATATCATGATTCAAGAGATATGTTGACATATTTGACCCCCATTTTTCAGCAAACTGAAAGCTACATGAGCTCAAGGAGGGGGGTTTGACTTGAAGGAGGAGAAAGGCTATTGTACTATGTATCTTTTTCTGAACATGTTTATGAATTAATGTAGAAGTATAGTGCTTCCATGAAGCAGAGATTCATTATGGTTTTGTTTTAAGTATGTATTTTCCTTTGTAATGCTCATTTCCATTAATGTTTATTGTCTTCCAGTAATTGACTAAGAGTATATGTTTGGAATTCATCTTTATCTGATGCTCCATTCATGCAGTAGATGCTTGTCTATGTGTTAAGGATTTCATGTTCAGAATTCATTTGTATTTGGTGCTCTGTCCATGGTGATATACCTCCTTTATTTTTTTCTTCTAAAGTTACATTAAGAAGTCACCCTTCGTTAGGTGCTCTTAGTGTAATGGGGGCTATCCTTTTCTATTTTTTGTTGCCATATCAATTCTTATTATTTGTTGAAAAACATCACTTACCTTGCCTCTATTCTCAGAAAGCACACAACCAAACATTAACTCAATATCTTTAAGCTCAGACCTTGACTCCATTGCCCAATGATTTCTTCCTCAAGCTTGTCTTACTAACCCTTTTAAAACAAAAACCAAACCTGTCCTATTGCAGAATATGACCTCTATGTGCTCATTGCTAAATCTTTTTGAGTATTTTCAGTCTTTACATATTTGAGAGAGCCCTCTCTAGTTGTATAGGTCAGTATACAACCTAAAGTGGTTTGTGGTTACCTTCGTGGTTTTCCTCCCGCAGCCAAGGGAAATTATATAGTGTTAACATTTTAGCGTCTTTGCCAGGGAGCGAAGGTGAAATCTTCCCTAGGATAAATGACAAAGTTTAGATCTAAGTATTGATGGTGAACAATAGTCAGACACAGAAAGGTTGTACATCATTCACATGGCGACTCCATTTTCAAGTATCTAGAGTTCATAATTTTCATGGTGACTCTGTTGTCCAAAGACTTAGTAGCCTAAAGAATTTATTGGTGACTCCACTGCTTCAAGATGGATCACAGATATGCAAGGTATGCTCCAATGAATCACTCTCACATTCCTATTTTTCCAAATCAAATTCCTTGCATAGATTGGTAGACATATCTGCCTAGATTCATAGATGGAAAAGGAGACGATGTTGCTCTTCACTTGGTTAAATTTCATATGCATGTGCGTAAGCTAAAGGTTAAATTTCATGAAGATTGCCTTATAAAAATGTTCATGACTACCTTAGAAGGAAAGGCAAGATTATGGTATGAAAAATTACCAACTGCTAGTTTATATTCTTTAAAGGATTTTCATACAATATTCTTCAAAAATTATAGAAAATCTTATCCATCATTGTTGTTGGTTCAAAACTGTTGGGAACATTTTGAAATTTTCATTCAATACATGGAAGATGTTTATGAGAATGATGTATTTATGGATGATGAGAATATAGAACCCTTGCATGAGAATCATTTCCATCATCAGGGAAAAAATGTAGAAGCTAGCTGCCATGATACTCAAGAAAATTCTCAACATGTAGTTGTTTCTCCTCTGACTGTGAATGAAGAAAATCAAGAGATCTTCCAACAGATTGTAGTTTCTTTTGTGGCTGAAAATGAAACAGATCTGCATCTTAATGACGAAGTCCATATTCCTTCTCCCGAGTTTGTTGAAGAAATTCAACGGTCTTATCAGATCTTAGGTGACCAAGAGGAAGTATATGATGGTCAATCAATTTTTTCTGCAATTCTCTTATCTCGTGAATCACTCATCGAAGAGCAGGTTGTCTTAGATCTCTTGGATGGTGCATAAATTATTCATGATTTTACATCTTTTGAATTGACAAATTCTGAAATTTTTAAAGACCAAGTCAACACTCTTGTTGAAGTACATGAAGGGGCATTTGTAGATTTTCCTCAAGCCTATTTAATTTGAATATATGTAGGAGTATACAAAGCCTTGTCTTGTTATAGAGGATGTGAAATATGAACAGGTGGCTCCTTTGCACTTTGAAAATGAGTTAGATATTGGTAAAATAGAACAGGGAACATCATTTAATCATAAAGCATATCCTTGTATTTTCATTGATTTTCAAGATGAGGTAATGTTTCATGTTTTTGAAGACTCTTTTTCCAATTTGTTGCAGTCATCAGAGAAAGTGAGTTTTGTACTATTCACCAGCACGAGAATTCAATTCAGGTTCGAGTTTGATTTTCCATTCTCAAATTTTTTATGTCTGCTCAAGGAAAGTGTGAGCAAAGGTCGATCGAGCAACCAATTGTTTCACTGGTTGCATTGTCATTTTTGCATCACTTGAGGCAGGAATTTTTAGCAGATTAGGGTAGGAAATGGTTTGCAAATAAGCTCAAGGTTGAGCATTATTTTGATAGTTTTTAATTCAGTTTCAACATTCAGTTTATAGTGAGCAGGGTGAAATAACTTCAAGTTCCAGTTTGCAGTTTGAATAATCTCATCATTCTGAACATTTTTTGCAGCAAATAGTTTTCAGCTTGTAGTTTTAGTTTGAAGTTTGCAGAACGAGTTGGTTGCAAGTTATTGCAACATCAGTTTTCAGATTTCAGTTGTGAGTTTGGGGACAACCCAATGGATTAGGCTACTAGTTTGCTTGTTCTTTGGCACCTCACAGGGAGGATTCCATCCCCATCGGAGCCAATGTTAGCACATGCAAATTTTGACATGAAAATTTGTGATTTGGCCAATCATGATCAGTTAGAGTCAACCTTGTCATGGTTCAATCATATCATGAAATCAAATCTATTTGTGGCACGTGACATCATCAAGAAGTTGAGCGCTGTACAAGTTATTGCACAACCTCCTAATGTTGCGCAATTTGGTAAATAAGTACAACTTGGTGATGATTGGTTTTATTGGTTGTTTAACTTGATATTGGGGTTCAAAACACTTCACTCTCCAAGCATTGTTTCTCCTCTCTACAACTTGCAAATCCTTCATCTAAGGTCGCTACGCAAGTTTTCTGCGCAAGTTGTCAAATCATTCAACGATGCACTCAAAGATCATAAAGGTGAGTGATTATGAAATAGTCAGTGAGAATACATCAGCAAAAGCAGGTCATCAATCAAATGTAGTTTGGCTTAATTCTTTGCAATATTAAGGTACATTAGGGTTTTGAAGTTTTGAGAGGCAAATGACATTTTGAGGAAGGTTGAATGGGTTCTAGGACACCTTATCATCGTCATGAGCCACCATAACCATCAACCATCATCATCTATCATCCAAAGTCAAACAAAGGTGGACAAAGTGTAAAAAAGAGCTTCACTACACAAAGTCTATAGAGCACGCTACACAAATGATAGTTTTAGTGGTCAACTTCAAGATCAATTTTTGACCAACTTGAGAGGAGTTTGGAAAATCCCAGAGAGGTATTGGTTAAGAATGGATTGAATAACAAAAACCTCTCTCAGTTTTTATGCAGGTGTCATAGTTTGGGAGATTCAAAGGGATCTTTTCAGCCTGTTTTTCAGATTTTAATATCTAATGATTTCTTGTTTTAGTTATTATCTGTAGGCGTGGATCCTAAGAATATGGAGAATAATTTTCAAAAACTGGAAGAGGGTTTTCTCAAGCGCAGGTTCATCTCGAAAAACCTCTCCCAATTTTGTAACAACTATCATGATTCTAGACATATGATGACATATTTGACCCCTATTTTTCAGCAAACTGACTCCTCTTTTCGAGCAGTCAGTTCATATTTTGTTGCAAAGTATTTTGTAACTGTAGATCAATTTTAGGATGTCAGTTGAATTTGAATAGTGAAGGATAGGAAGACACTCTTGTATATATTGAATGAAGCTACTTGAGCTCAAGGAGGGGGGTTCAACCTGAAGGAGGAAAAGACTATTGTACCATGTATCTTTTTCTAAACATCTTTATGAATTAATGCAGAAGTACAATGATTCCATGAAGCAGAGATTCATTACGGTGTTGTTCTAAGTATGTCTTTTCCTTTGTAATGCTCATTTCCATTAATGTTTATTCTCTTCCAGTATTTGATTGAGAGTATATGTTTGGAATTCGCCTTTATCTGATGCTCCATTCATGCAGTAAATGCTTGTCTATGTGTTAAGGATTTCATGTTCTAAATTCATCTATATTTGGTGCTTTGTCCATGGTGATCTACCTCATTTCTATTTTTTTTCTAAAGTTACATTAAGAACTCACCCTTTGTTACGTGCTCTAAGTGTAATGGGCTATCCTTTTCTATTTTCTGTTGCCATCTCAATACTTATTATTTGCTGAAAAACATCACTTACCTTGCCTCCGTTCTCAGAAAGCGCACAACCAACCATTAACTCAATATATTTAAGCTCAGACCTTGACTCCATTGACCAATGGTTTCTTCCTCAAGCTTGTCTTACCAACCCTTTTAAAACAAAAACCAAACCTATCCTATTGTAGAATCTGACCTGTGTGTGCTCATTGCTAAATCGTTTTTAGTATTTTCAGTCTTTACATATTTGAGAGAGCCCTCTCTAGTTGTATAGGTCAGAATACAACCTAAAGTGGCTTATGGTTACCTCCATGGTTTCCCTCCCGCAGCCAAGGGAAATTACAAAGTGTTAACAGTTCCAAGGGGATCTTGGATCTAATCCATTCAGATGTTTGTGGTCCTATGAGTGTGCAGTCAGTCAGTGGCTTCAACTACAACATGATCTTTATTGATGACTACTCCAGGAAGACCTAGATATATTTTCTTAAGACCAAGGATGAGGTCTTTGACAGATTCAAGAAGTTCAAAGCTCTAGTGGAGAGCCAGTCTAGTAGGAGGATTAGGGTACTTAGATCAGACAATGGGGGTGAGTGCACCTCTAATGAGTTTGTGGAATATTGTGTTGCTGAGGGTATTAAGAAGGAGCTTATGATTCCTTATAACCCACATCAGAATGGAGTGGCAGAGCGCAAGAACAAAACCATAGTGGGTGAAACACATGTGATGATACATGATAAGGGATTACCCATGTTTTTATGGGCAGAGACATGTCCCACAACTGTATACATACAGAACAAGAGTCCCCACACTTTATTGGGGAAATTGACACCCGGTGAGATTTATACAGGTACTAGGCAAGATGTGAGTAATCTTTGCATCTTTGGGAGTGTTTGTTATTTTCATGTCCTTTCGGAGAAGAGTACAAAGTTGGACCCCACATGAGAGAAGGGGATATTGGTTGGTTACAGTGAGGTCTCCAAGGCCTAACACATCTTTGTGCCAACACACAGGAGGATTGTGGTAAGCAAGGACGTGCAGTTTGAGGAGGAGTGAGAAATGAGGAGATATAGAGATATGCCAGTGCAGGTAGAGGACAACATGGATATGACTCAGGGCAGAAGATTGAGAAGGTATAGGGTATCGATTCACAAGCACAAGGTACATGTATAGGTACTAGTGTTGAGAGGGAGACTAGTGGGTAGGACAGTCAAGAGACTGGTGAGGAGAATGAGAAACATGAGGTTGTTCCATAGGATATTGAGCCTAGGCCATGACCTAAGTGGTACAAGTCCACAATTAGTGATTTTAGACAGGCAACACCTCCAGAGAGATATTTTAGACAGAGTAAACCACCACAGAGACTTGGGTACATGGCACTCATGACAAAGCTTATAGATGTCGAGCCTTCCACTTATGAGCAGGTTGCACAACATGGAGTGTGGCAAGAGGCCATGATGGAGGAGTATGCTTCTATCATGAAGAATGATGTATGGGAGGTGGTGCTCAGGCCAAAGGGAAAACGAGTGGTTGGATCCAGATGGATCTATAAATTCAAGCATGCAGTAGATGGAAGCATGGATAAGTATAAGGCATGCTTCAAAGCCAAGGGTTTTTCACAGAAAGAGGGATTCGATTACGAGGATAATTTCACCCCAGTGGCTAGATATTCCTCCATCTGAATAGTTATGTCATTAGCAACAGAGATGGGCTAGCGCGTTCATCAAATGGACGTGAAGACTAATTTTCTCAACGAAGTTATTGAGGAAGAATTCTATATTGAGCATCCTAAAGGATATGAGGTTGGATATAGGGACACACATGTTTGCAGGTTGAGATGATCCTTGTATGGGCTCCAGTAGGCACCTCGGGCATGGTACTCGAGGATTGATAACTACTTGAGAGAGATGGGTTTCCAGTGGAGTGAGGATGATCCAAACCTCTATTTTCTAGCAGCTGAGGCGCCTCTCATACTGGTACTTTATGTTGATGATCTATTTCTTACTGGAGATGAGCAGTTGATTGTAGACTGTAAGGATAACCTTGCAGCAGAGTTCAAGATGAAATACCTTGGTTTGATGCATCACTTCCTTGGTCTGGAGGTTTGGCAGACATATGGGCGCTTCTTCTTAGGAAGTATACAGTGGATATCTTGTGCAGGTTCAGAATGATAGATTGTAGACCCATGTCCATGCCTCTAGTGATGAATTGGAGGAAGATTGATGTGTCTAGTTTAGAGAAAATTGACCCCACAATCTATCGTCAGCTTATTGGATCACTCATGTATTTGGTCAACACCAGGTCATATATCATCTTTGCAGTTAAATCCCTGAGTCAGTTCATGGTGGATCCTCGGGGAGTGCATTGGATAAATGTGAAGCATGTGCTTCACTACTTAAGAGGTACAATGGAGTACGAGTTATTGTATGAGCATAGTACTGGAGTGAGATTGGCATGTTTTATATATGTTGATTGGGAAGGATGTGCAAAGGACATAAATAACACTTTAGGGTGTTGCTTCAACATTGGATCGGATATTATATCTTGGTTCAACAGGAAGGAAAGATCAGTGGCATTGAGCTCTCCTAAGGCAGAGTACATGGCAGTTAGTTTAGCAACATGTGAGGCACTGTGGTTGAGGAAGTTGTTCTCAAGATTGTTCAACAGGGAGTTGGAAGCTACATTGATACATTGTGAGAATCATAATGGCTTCAGACTCTTTGAGAATCCTATGTTTCATGATCATAGCAAGCATATAGATATTTTCTATCACTTCCTATGAGATTGGGTGCAGAATGGGGCCATGAGGCTTCAGTACATTCAGACTGATGATCATATGGAAAACATATTTATCAAGGCACCGAGCAAACATAAGTTTGAGAATTTTAGAGATAAGATGGGGTTGGTGAAGAATTCCTTCCTTGTTAAGAGGGAGTGTTGATAAGAGTAACTCATAAGGTCTTCTCCATGCATGGCGTCCTAGCATGGTAGTGGACAACGAAACTTAGCCAACTTGACGTGTTAATCTCTTTCCTAAAGTTTACTTAGGAAAAAGTCACTTCAATGTGTTATATTTTAATGTTGACTTAATGAGCACTTTTTATAACGTTAAAAGTGAAAATAATTTAAGTGATGGTGTTTTAATCTTGGCCATCCATCTCATTGTGAGAGTGAGGGTTGATCTCAGCCCTTGATCTCTTTGGAGATAGGGTTTTCACTTGCTCATTGAGATAAAATAAATCAACTTGGTGGTTGGGGCACATTATTCACTTGAGAGAGGGCGAGTTTCAACAAGAGAAGGAGATTCACTTGAGGGTTTGTTGGAGAAGAGTTGCAAAGAAAACGAAGGAGATTTTTGGTAGGTGGATTGATTAGTTTTCTCAACCATTTGCAAAGGTCGTACTACATATATGAGAGAGCCACACGTGTGATGCAGATACAATGAAGCTGGGCCGTATGATTCATGCAGAGACTTGTTTGTTAGGTTCAATTTGGTTCAGAGAGGGTCGTACAGGTGTTGAGAATAATTTTCGTTGGGGTTTCCTCAACGATTGTTGTAATTCAATATTCTTTGTAAGAGATCTCTATATTTTCTGTTGCAATAATAAAATCCACAAACTGAAGAACGAGTTTTCCCATATTGGGTTTTTCCTGGGGTTATTTTACCCAAAAATACTGGTGTTCCCATGTGGTGTGATTGTTGTTATATTCTTTAGTGTAGATCAGATTTATTTTTGCTGTGCTATTTATTCTTTCTGTGAAGAAAACCTAGTTGTAACAACAAAATAACAATTTCATAAATTTAAATGTGCTGAATAAATTTCTGGGTAGTGAAGGTTGTTGAAGTTTTCAGTTCATCTTATTGGGTTTTACTGGATTCACACATATGAGCCTTTAATGTATCGAGGAGTAAGAGACATATAAAGTCAAGCCAACAATCAAGCAATATGTGCCATGTTTTGAACCTTTATAAACCACATACCTTTTGCCTTTAAACTATCAAAGCGTTCCCTTTATATTAAACTTTTAAAGCCTCCTCGAAATGCAATATATCCAGTCAAAACATATAACTTGATATGTTAAATATCATGTTTTGCATGAGTCTTGTAATTTTATATACTTAAAACATGACCTCAAATATAAACCTTTAATACATGTGGCAAGGATATAATCGTGTAGAGAACCATACTTCATATGCATTAAGTCAACAATCCTCACCATATGATAATTAACTTCTTTGATACCATGTTGAAATCAAGACATGTTATAAAAATTCCATATCATCATGTTGAGAAAAGTAATGCCATGTGAGACCATATACTATGAGTGCTCTTTCCTAGGGGAACCCACCTATTATACGTTTTTAAATACTTTGAATGAGCTATAAGTTTTGCAACTCTTTGAGAAATTTTTTGGAACAGGTGGACGAAATATGAGTCAACAGAGTTGATCTTCAAAATCCCATTGGGATGTCACACTGTCTTCCACAAAGTTGAATGAGGAAAGGACTTCAAATTCTCTTGCAAAATAAGAAATCCCTTCTTAATCGAATAAAGGGAATCCCACCAACCTCTTGTGTCCTTAGAAACTAGATCATGAGCAACATAGCCATGCAATGCACTAATTAAAAGAGGAGACAGAGGCTCCAAGATAGGAGGCAAGGGTGAAAGGTTCTAACCCCAAAGGACCCATGTGAAAATATCACACAATTTGAAAATACCTCGATTGATAATCCAATCCTGGAAGGGCACTAGATCCGCATGAAGGGAGATTCAATCCCACCCAAGGATCGAATCCTCCCAAAAGTGTATCCTCTTCCCATTACCTGGAATCCAACTAATTTGACTGCTAATAAATAGGATGGATGCTGAAATAAGAGTGAAGATTGACAAACCTTTGACCACATGAGGGGGGTGCTCTAAGCATCTCAATCTAGGACCCTGAAAATATTGTTTCCAAATAACTTGCTTCCACCATAGCAACTTCTTCGAGATAAGTCAACATAATAACTTAGCACCCATGGAAAGATTCATCAGCTTAGGATCTTTGATATTCAATCCACCTCTGATTTGTGGGGTTCTAACTTGTTTCCAGTCAACACAATGGAATTTTTCCTTTCTGTCTTCCAGCCTTGCCATAAAAACTATCCAATGTTTACAGAAACCTGGTTAGTAATGCCCAGGGCAAGCAAGGCAGAGTACTGATATAATGACAGGGCAAAGAAAATGACTTTAATGGGAACAATTCTATGAGCCAGACTGATCCAGAGTGAGCCCCATTGAGTGAATTTCAAATTGATCTTTTCCACAATGTGCATCCAATATTGAGCTATAGGGTGTTTAAGAGAAATATGAAAACCCAAGTAACAAAAAGAGGACCAATTTGCTGCAATAGGAAATTGAAATATACAGGATATGAGATGCATTACCTAAGATCTTGTGTTCCAATCCATTATTTGACATTTTTGGTGGTTAAATGCTCCCCCAAATGCATCAAGAAAGGAGTCCAAAACCTTGTAGCAATAATCTAGGAAGCACCCCCAAGAAACAAAGTGTCATATGCAAATTGTGAATGATTTAGAATTTTATCTCCACAGACCATTTGGAGAAAGGGCAGATTACCTATCTCACATTCATATTCGAGCTTGCGGCTTAAGGATTCTGTCATCATGATAAACAACAAGGGGGAAAGAGGGTAGCCTTGGTGCATCCCTCTGTTGCTTTGGGGAAACATAGTTGGTCGTATATTGGCAAGAGGAGCAATCCAAGGGGTTCCAATACACGAAGCAATCCACTTGATAAAATACTCATTGAAGTTGAATTTCTTTAGGGCCCAGAAAACAAAAGAATGACGAACAAGGTCAAAAGCATTATCAATATCAAGTTTTATCACCATTCCTTTTTCATTGGTTGAAAATCTAGAGTGAATGGCCTCTTGGACAAGGACTATATTATCAATGATTTGGCTATCATGCATAAACCTACCCTGGTTCGTGGAAATGATCTTGGGTAAAAAATGTTTTAACCAAGCAACAATTATTTTGGTTAGGATTTTATAAGAAGAGTTACATAAAGAGATAGATCTAAATCTGGAGAAAGAAGAGGGACTAGTTTCTTTGAGGATTAGCACTAAAAAGGAAGAGTTGGTATTCCCTCCTAATCTAAAGGAATTATGAGAATAGTTCAACATTTTTGAAAGATCATATTTGATAAGATACCAATAATGTCTATAGAAGAATATAGGGAACGCATCTGGGCCAGGAGCTTTATCAAGACGCAAGCTGCAAATGGTCGGAAAGACCTCTGCTTCCTCAATAGGTCGATTCAGAATTATGTTTTCCTCCTCTGAAATAATGCTAGGAATATGTTCTAACACTGAGTCAACATTGTGAATGGTTGCTTCATTCTACTGGGATAAAATATTTTAATGATAGAAAACCAATGATTTCGTCTTGATGCTCTCAAATTCATTTAATTTAGTCCCATCCTCCAGAGTGATAGATGCCACATTGTTTTTGGAGAGATGTGAATGAGCTTATTTGTGAATTTTTTTTGTATTTCTGCCTCCGGCTTAAGCCAAATACTACGAGATTTTATTCTCCAATACTCCTCCTCCCTTTTGATCTCTCTTTGAATTTAAGTTTGGAGTTGGGGTTCTTTTTTTCTACATTTTGTCAGAAATATCATCATCTTACATAGACATTTGAAGAGAAGTAAGCTTTCCCTTGATCTCCTCTAAATCCCTAGAGGGAGGAAAAAAAGAGGTCATGGCCCAACGTCTTAAGGCACATTTAACCAAAATAAGTTTTTGTTCCCAAATAAAAATAGATGTTCTAGGGATCCATGAATACCACACATCAGGGATCAAGGGATCCACATTCAGGGAGCCAAGCCATAGAGAATGAAAACAAAAAGGTAGGGGTCCAAAGTAAAGGAGTGAACAGATATGGAGGGAGACAACTTTATGGTCAGATGTTAGCAAAGGGAGAATAAAGAATTTGACAGAAGAATGAGTAGAGAGGAAATGATTATGAACAAGAAATTGGTCAAGGTAAGCTGCTATGTGACCAGGCCCAAGATGTTTAATGGTTTAGGCATATTTTCCACGAAGGGGAGGACCATCAATAAGATCCCACTATTGGAGATATTACACACTCACCTAGGTAATTATTTTCCTAAGGTTGATAGTCCAATGTTGAGAACGCTTACTTAGATGAAAATATTATCTCTAGAGAATATTCCCCTACAAAATAAGGCGCTCCTCTTCAGTTCAGAGTCAGTTACACTCAATTATACTAGTGGAATTCACTCATGCATGACAAAATCGATTTTTCCACTCGCAGTTGCATGTGTTTCTCTCACTTCCACACATGTGACTTAGTTAATTGATGATTGCATGGATCAATTAACTAGGACTAGGTGGAAAATTACTTCGGTTTCTGTCAGCGAGTGTCTAGATCTCTCTAGATCGCTATTGTAGCACATTAGTTACTCATGTAGCCTATATCTATTGTAAATTATTCACCTTTTAGGTGTGGAATATGATGAATACAATTCTATTGATTATTTTTTCTCATCTCTTCTCTCCTCTCAATTTGCAATCTTTGTACGAATTGTTGTTAGCTAGATTATTTGTGGAGGTTTCACCACAATTCTACATGGTATTAGATCCCACGGGTTGCTAGGAGTAAGGCGCATAGGTATCCTATTTTCATGTCTAGAAGGGAGATGCAGTCAGAAAAGATAGATTATTCGCCAGTAATACTTCTCATGCCTCATAACTATTTCGAGTGGAAGCTAAAAATTCAGCATCAACTCAGATGTAGAGGCTTATATCAGATAACCATGGAAATAAAAGTAGAGCATGATTACACCGATGATAAAAATGATTTTCTCAACAAAAAATACATGGCTTTAGGACTTATCTGCATGGTTATTTATCCTGAACTACAATATCATGTAGAGGAGGAATCACTCTCAACTCCTAGTGAACTATGGACTAGATTAGAGGTCCTATTTGAGAATAAGGAAGGTTGTGAAGATTGCATGCAAAAGATTGACAAGATAGAGCGAGCAGGAAAGCCACTGGAAGATAAATCCTCTCAGCTTGAAGAGTCTTATACACATGTATCTGCACAACTTTGTGTTCCATTCATTGGAGATGATGTTTACTCCATTTCATATATATTTTATGAATCACATGCAGAAGATATGATGCATGCATCTCAAGAGATGCATGTAGACACTTTTTCATGTGCCATGCATGCATCCCAGGAGCCACATGCAGAGGCTCACATGCATCCATCTCAGGAACTACATGTAGAAACTTTTGCATGTGCCATGCATGCATCCCAGGGGCCACATGCAAAGACTCCCATGCACGCATCTCATGAGCCAAAAAGGGAGTCATGCACTTAAAATTCACTCCTGACACTTTCTAAGTATATTTTTCATAAACGAATGGTATATTTAATTTCCTTCGGAAAAATACCCACTTTAAAAAAAAAAATTCGAAACGGAGTTTGGGAAGTGATGTTATGGGCATTTTAAAATCAACAAATTTTCAATTTTTTTTTTCGGAAATGGCCGCGCAATTTTCAAAGTTTCATCCAAAATTCACATGGTATGGGATTTTGATATTCTTCTTTACAAGAAGAGAAAGTAGATATATGCAGACACCTCACTAGTGCATCTACTTCATCAGATCCATACAGACATCTACCTCTTCAAAAAAATCTTCACTAAGCTTAAACTTGCACATTTGCAAGGTCTCCTTGGAGTGAGGGACACAATTGCTTAGAAATTGTCTTTACTTCTTCATTTTTTATGCATTGTACTTTGAGGAGGAGGGGGGCGGGGGGGGGGGTACAGTTCCCATGAGGTTTTCCCTCTTTCCTCCTTTTTTGCTGCAATGTTTAATTTTAGATGCATTATACATTGGGTGCCTAACATGGCCTTGGTTGTCAAGACCCATTCATCATGTACACCATAGTAGTGTTCAGGGAGGGTGTTGGAGATATTACACACTCACATATGTAATTTTCCTAAGGTTGATAGTCCAATGTTGAGAACACTTCCTTAGATGAGAATATTCTCTCTAGAGAGTATTCCCCTACAAAATACGACAATCCTCTTCAGTTCAGAGTTAGTTACAATCAATAAGACTAGTGGAAGTCACTCATGCATGGAAAACTCAGTTTTATAACCAACAATTGCATGTGTTTATCTCACTTCCACACATGTGACTCAGTTAATTGATGATTACATGGATCAATTAACTAGGACTTGGTGGTAGATTACTTTGTTTTTTGTCAGCAAGTGTCTAGATCTCTCTAGATCACTACTACGGCACATTAGTTACTCATGTATCCTATATCTATTGTAAATGATTCACCTTTTAGGTGTGGAATATAGTGAATACAATTCTATTGATTATTTTCTCTCATCTCTTCTCTCATTCTCTCAATTTGCAAGCTTTGTACGAATTGTTGTTAACTATAGTCTCTTTGTAGGTTTGACCACAATTGTACACCCACTCCATTATTAATTCTTCCATTCTTTTCTAGGAAGGGTCATTGCCAAAGAAACCCCCTATTTTTTCAAAACTATTTTTGATAGTGTTGAAATCACTAGCTAGAATACAATCCGAAGAGAAGCCAACATCTCAAAGACTTGTTAGAGAGTTCCAACAAGTTGGTTTGTCCAAAGGGTTGGTCGACATGTAAATATTGATAACCACAAAAAGATTATTATCTTGAAAATATTGAGACTTAGGTAAAATCCAATTGCTATTTGAAGAGAAAGAAACGAACAAACCTCACTTTTGTTACATAAGGTGCACAAAACTCCAGAGGTGCCCCTGGCTTCTTCAACTATATATTCCCAGTTTTTTATCATTCCCAATGACATTTTTTGAATTTCCTCACCTTTAATTTTGGTCTCTTGGAGCAGAAGAATAGGCGACTTCTCATTTCTCATTAGATCTCGAGCAACAAAATATTTAGGAGAGTTTCCTAGTTCCCTACAATTCCAAGAGACAATTATCATTATTTTGGAGGGATGACAGAGGAACCCCCTTTAGATGTTGCATTGCTACCATAATTTCTCAAAGGCTTAGATGAATCGAGCATTCATAGAGTGGTGTGTTGGGATCCAAGCAAGATATCTTTATTAACTTGTTCTTCGCGAATAGTGCGTGATGCCTTTCATCCTGGTCTTCTTGACAAGTTTTCCTCAGACACCCTGTCCTCTTGTTCCTCGTTATCTTAGAAATCAGTATCAAAATCTCTAGCTTTGTGATCTGGGAAGGTTATTTTGACATCTTTGAAGTTATATATTTCCTCCAATCCCAAAAGAACAGAAGTCGATGTTTCCTGTAGGGGAATATCTAGATTATTCTTATTCTATTCTTGTGAACTTAAAATGACCATTTCCTTTGCAGAGGGTGAAAATGGATGGGGATGGACTGAAGGAGGCTCCTTGCGTACTGGTTCCGAAACCCTAGCCATATAAATAGGTTCAACTTCTTGGTCGACCATTTGAGAAAGAGATTCAAAAATGTTTTTTTGTGCCACTTTTGTTGATGGATTAGGGGCACTAGAGGATTTTGAAGGGATTGGATGATTAGAAGGGGGAGGGCCAACAAAATAACTATGAATGTTGTGAGAGATTCCCCTAACACCAAATTTCCTCTTCACTACGTGCCATTGATCCTCAACTCCAATACCATAGGGTTAGGGTGGTGTAGATTTCTTACATTTTTGGGAAAAATGGCCATACTCATGGCATACTTTACACTTGAAAAGAAGTTGCTCATAATCTAATTGTTGCACATGTTGCTAGTTATCTAAGGTGATTAGCAAAACTTTCAGTATACGTTTTCAAGGTCAACTTCTACATAGATTTAGATGCAAGAGAACATGTTCTCCTTTGAAATTGCCTTGTCAATGTAACAACCCAATGAGTTACCTATACAATGGAGAGAATCATCCCTCCAACAATGGAGAGGGAGGTGGGGTAAACACACTCACACAGGAAAAACTGAAGGGACATAATTATTTGAACTAAAATAAGGGGTCCATTTATTCATGTACATGCCTCTAGCTCCCAAAAAGTAAGGTCCACTCCAAAAAATTAATTCCGTCTTCTTTCTACTAAAAATAAAGGCGTAATACCCTATCCCATATAAAAAAATGGCTAAGAGAACCATTGATGAGAGGAACCCATTTTTTTTTTAATTCAAATAGCAACAGATTTTGGAGAAGGCCAAACATTAATAAATTGGCCAATCAACCCATAATCCAACCAAGGCTAAATATCTCTTCTTAGACTAGGAAAGAGGGAGATCAATTTTGGGTATTTCATCTAATTTATTAACAAATCAAGAGGGTTGGCTCTTCACTTGCTTAATCAATGCAACAACCATGGTATGGAATGTGCAAGCTTTGACGTTAGGAGGGGGAGAGTCCCCCTAGCAGAACCATCCATCCTAACTTCACGATGGTGACCAGGGCTAGGTTTAAAGCATGTGCGCAGACAACATTCACTCTTGTAAATCTCTCTTGCACAAGTCTCCACTCTACCTTTTTGCAAAAGAATGGAATATGCACTAGCATTTTCTTTTATAAACTAACTCTTACAATTTGAAAATCCTTCTCGTTTTTTTCACTTGATACTTTGACCCATTGATGATCAACATGCATGTTATTTTTTTTTGTTTTCTTCAATTTGGCTTGCGATGCATCTTATAGAAATAAGTGCACCAATGTGGCATGTTGACATAAACACAACGACTGAATAGTGTACAAAAAAAATAGAAGTGAAAACATTCACACTTAAAAATTTGTGGAGGTACTTACAGAGGTTAGCCACAAGGGCATATCATAATGTTGTGCACCAATACATTTATATTACAAATATGCGCCAGTTCAATGTAAGTGAATGAGGTGCACCGGTTTCTAAAAAAACCTTCAAAGCCATGTTTAAAGTTAGAATGTTACATGCTTTGCAAAAAATATTTTAAAAATGTAGACACATATTGATTATGATTTTGCCTCAAATATAGGCAAAAAAAGGGTGACAATATCAAATGGTCAATTCTTCATATTTCAACTTATTCCATATCATTTCAAGTTCATCATGTTCTCTCTTTCCATTTGAAACAAGTCCAAATTTCATTTATATTGATCCAGGTGGATATTGGTGGCCACCCACCTTTTCCAACTGGCTCAAAACAATTTTCTGGCAATTTTGGTAATTTACTATTTTTAGCAGAATTTTAAATTTCGTGGTCATTTTGAGGCCCTAAACGATGTTTTTGGGAAAATGAGGAGCAACATGAAAGCTCCCTAGATATTTCCCCCAAAATGAATCTCCTTGACGATACCTTTTCAACGGGCTATCATGCGCCTAAAACGAAGATTGCATGCAAAAGTTACGACCCCGGGAAGTTGATGTACTAACTTACCCAAACGGGGCCACATGACTTTTGGCGCTTCATCTCCTAGGGTTAGGTTTTTGGATGTCTATGGTTTTGGGCATTCCTGTTTATTGTAAAAAGGCCTTCAGAGCCTCATTGTAATCATATTCTTGCGAATGCGAGTAGCTGTCACATCTCTTCTCAGAGATACGCTGCCACCATTCTAGCGAGTCTTTCACTCTGTATTTTTATAGTCTATGTAAATTTCTTTCATTAATAGAAATCGTGTATTACTGTATATCTATGTTTATGGTTGCATCTCTGATACATTTATGATTATATCATTGAATATATGCGATATCTCGGTGCATCTCTTTATTATATCTCTGCTCTCATTTCGTGTCGAAATTAATCCAGATCATATAATTTGATTATCTCATTGAATTTATGATGCCTTTGCACACGCATTTGAATAATTATGCATTGAATTTTGTAGGATCCTAATTCAAGTTTGAGTTTGGATGGGAAAGATATTTTACCAATCAAAAAAAATTGCAAGCTCTTATCAAAAGCAAGATATTGCATACAGATGGTAAACGAATATGGAGAGCCACTTTGACCTGGCAATTATAGTATGCCATCTTCCAACAACCATCTTAGGCAAATAATACTTCACCATGAGCTGGATATCCTTTATGACACCCCAATAATATGTGGTTGTTCAAAATATAAAGGGTTAAAGGTGAACCCTCGACATGTCACACTATCCCATTATGTTAATGATCAACTACCCAAAGTTGTCTGTCTAACACCTCACATTGCGGTCAAGGATCCAATATTTGATATAGAAAAGACACGTAAGAACACTTCCACATGCTCTCTTTTTTTATGTTGGAATTGAAATCAACCATGTTTCATCCTAAAATAATCAATATGTCTCATTTTGTTCAGTCAACTGAGAGTTTTAGTGGGTGTAAGTATGATATCAATACTACCCTAAAACATATCTTCTGGGAGATCCAAAAAGTTGTATGAGTTGAGATAAAAAATGTACTTGTACACACCAAGGTCAATTCAACCGTTGTAAGGTAGCGACGACTTCTCTCTTCTTGCCCATCTAGAAAATAAATAGTAAACTTGTTACAACATGCTTTGTATAGCACTTGGCCATCTTCTCTACCTATGCACAATGTTCATACATAATACTCTTTTTGTGGCAATAATTACATGATCGTTAAGTCTAAAATAGATGTTGAAAATCTTGGGTTGTTTATCCTTTCACATGTACACTGCTCTGGTGAGCACGCTAAGTCAAATAGGTAGGATGGACATGTAAAATGCCTAGTCCAGGTAGATTTTGATATGTCTAAATTTCATTGATCAATATCTCGATTATTGTTTTAAGTTCTAGTCTTATTTTTCCCTCTTCATCGAGTTCTACCATAATAGTTTGAAATATGATATTTTCACCAATTACCTTATTTAAATAGGAGACATGGCATGCCAGATGGACATTCAAATCCTAAGGAAAATCCAATCTACAATACATATAGTCAATCCTTTGTAACACCTTATAGGTAGCATAGTCCTTGGGTGATAATTTATTGTCCTTATTTTGTTGCTCGTGGGACATCTATTTGTATGGTTGCAGCCTAAAAAAATTCGATCCACCACTTCAAAGTGCCTTTCATTGTGTTGTTGATATGCTTGTTGTTTCATCTTATTTTGTTCTATGGATTATCTAACTTATCTGGGGCCACCTTGGGTGATGAAAGTTAATTGAATCAACCTTAGTTGGATTAGACCTACTAAAGTGGTCTCAACCATGTCGACTATATATGAACGATGCACAATAAGTAAGGAAATGTGGATTATCTAGCCACTTTGGGGCAACTTTAGGTTTATACCTCCCAAATATTCAATATCACTTATGTCATTTTGTGGTCCTCATTACAATCGATCTAATCACTTGAATCTTGATAAATACAAACATAGCATTTCCATGAACTAAATGTTATAGGGAGTAGATAAATAAAAAACTACTTCTACTCTAGTTCTCACTAAGAGCTTATTCTCTCGATTCCAATCCTCATAAGAGCTTATTACTTTTATGGTATCAGGGCATTAGATGCCATTAGACTAGTAAATCTTCAAAATTTTCCCATTCGTGAGAAAAGGTAACTTTTCTCCATCCAGATGAGAAAGGTAGAAAGAATTTGAATCGACAATATTTTCAATCTTGCATGGAATAAGCCATAAGATGTCAATTTTTTCCATGTTCACCTGGTTTTCCATGTCTTCTATCCCACACAAGAACCATGTCACCTTTCTTCAAAATTCTTAGATGGGCCTTCTTGTCAAATTTACCTTTAACTTTGTATTAATTTTCTACTATATGAGCAAAGGCCTTTCTTTGATTTGATTTAAGCCTTATTAGTTGATCCACCCTTTCCTTGACAACCTATTGGTATAATGTGAAGTTATACAACAACTAATACATTAGAATCTTCAAATGGATTGGCAAAGTAACTTTCATTCCATATACTAGTTCAAAAGGGCTTGTCCTTGTAGCCTCTTTCTTAGTGATCATGTCAACCCACAATGCATACTTAAAATTACTATCCCAAAACTTCTTATTTTCTCCTAAAGTATTCTTTATTATCATCATCAAATTCTTGTTCCTAGACTTGGCCAAGCTATTCCATTATGGATAATAATTTAATGAATGTGATAAAATAATATAAAACTTTTCTAACTCCGTGGAATTGAAAGCCTTAGGAATATCAATGGTTATTTTTGTGGGGATGCCAATTCTGGTGATGATATTTTCTTTTAAGAACTCCATCACAACTTTGTTGGTTTCCCTCTTTATGAGTATTGCCTCTACCCACCCAGTGAAGTAATTGGTGGTTGTGATTATCCATTTGAAACTATTATTGAAATTTCCCCTAAATTCCCTAACAAATCGAGCCCCCATTGTTGGAATGGTGTTCCACAATCACGAGCCATAGATGTAAGGTAGCCAAATTTTGTTTTCCTACAAAAATTAGCAACATTGACACAATATAACAAAAGCATGGGCATCGACAAATATACTTGGCCAACAATATATCACCCTTAAAAGTTTGTAGGAAGTGGTCTTTGCTACATAATGTCCACATAACCCATAGTGTAATTATATCATAAGATTCTTTGATTCCAAATTATCCATGCACCTAAGAGTCAAACCTTTTGTGTTCTTCCAACCCAACCCTTCTTGGATCAAGTAATACTTTGCAGCCAATATTATGAACCAAATTCCATAAATAACATAAGAATAAAAGGAAGAAGTAACTTCATGGCTTGATAATGATAAAGAGTCAATGAATAAGAAGCCGCTTCGAGGGGGAAACCTCTTTTTACAATATATCTAATGCACGAGACAAGATGCCTATATAAGTGAATCTCCTTTATTATAAATAGGAGATAAAGTGAACATGATGTAACCTACCCCTAAGCCAACCTAACCATAACTAATATACTAAAAATGAATGAGAGTTAAGACCTTAACATAGCCCCCCTCTTTAAAAAAAACTTTGCCCTCGAAGCTTGTAATTGAGGGTGTTTCTTCATGAATTGCTCATTTTCCCATGTAGCTTATGTTGGAGGGATATTTTTCCACTTGATTAGGTACTCCATAATGGTCATACTATGAAGATATAGAGAACATCGATTTATAACTTTTTTTGGTTCAAGAATCAACTTCCCTTCTTCATCTAATTCTGGAAGTTTCGTCTATATTGGCATAGTTTTCCCCATGACCTTTTTTAGGAAAGATACATGAAAAACCTTATGAATGCGAGAAGAAGGAAAATCTAACTCATACACTACTTCTCCAATCTTGTGAATAATCTTGTAGGGTCCATAAAATTTTGGAGCTAGTTTATGATTCTTCTTTTATTTGAAAGTAGATTGCTTATAAGATTGTAGTCTCAAAAATACCCAATCACCCTCATCGATTTGTTTTTGACTTTGATGTTGGTTTTCTTATTGCTTCATCTTGTTGTGTGCCATTTGAAGGGTTTCTTTAAGAATTTTCAAAGACGTGAGTCTAATGCATCTACTTTGGATTGGTCTTGCAAAAAGTATGTGAAACTAGGAGCCATGTATCCATAAAGAGCTTCAAATGGAGAAATCTTAGTAGATGTGTGATATGTGGTATTATACCACGATTCTATTATAGGAATCCACTTCACCCATTGAGATTTCTTGTTTGAAAAATAGAAATGAAGATAACCCTCTAAACATTTATTAACTATTTTTGTTTGACCATCTATTTGTGGATGATATGTTGAACTCATAACTAGTGTTGTTCCACTCATCTTACATAATGATTTTTTAAAATTTCTTGAGAATTTTGGATCTCTGTCACTAACTATTACTTTAGGAAATACATGAAGTCTACGAATTTCCTTTATGAACACTTCCACCACTTGGATTGTAGTATATGTACTTTGAATTCCACAAAAAATGTGCATATTGTGTGAGTCTATCCATGACCATAAAAATGGCATCCTTACCTTCTAATTTTGGTAAACCTGTAATGCAGACCAATGATATCTCTTCCCATCTTTGATTAGGTATGTGTAAAGGTTGAAGTAACCCTCGAGCCTTGTCTATCTCTCCTTTACTTATTTTGCATGTCTAACATTCTCTTGCAATTTTTTTGAATATCTTTCTTCATTCCTTCGAAAATAAATAAATGATACTCTAATATGTTTTGAGGAATCTTGAATACCGCCCATCAGAGACTAGTCATGAGACTCCCTTAATATTTGTTGCTTAAAATTTTATTTCAGGCATCAACTATTTTACCCTTGTATTGAAGTATGTCTATCTTCCACTCCCAATGTTTCACAAAGCTCTTCCCTTATTTTAGACATTGTATTTTCTGTCTAGTTCTATTGTCATCTTACCATTAATAATTACCTTCTTCCAACCATATAGTAATGGAAAATAAACCCGAGGATTCTTCTATTCTGGAAAGGGCATATGCTACCACATTGTCATTCCCATTTTTGTAACTTGTTTCAAAATCAAACCATTTCATTTTTTATACCCATTTTTTTTGCTCTTCTCATGATAATATTTGCTCCATAAAGTACTTTTAGTTATCATGGTTTGTCTTGACTTTAGAATGCCTCCCAATGAGATATTGTTGCCATTTTTTTATTACATGTACAATTTCTATCATTTCTTTTTTATATGCAGATTTCACTAAATATTTTCCCTTGAATTGTTTACTTTCAAAAGCCAAAGGTCTACCTTCTTGCATTAATATTACTCCAATGCCTTGTCATGATGCATCACATTCGACTATGAATGTTTTCCTAAAACCAAGTATTGCCAATAATCGTGTAGAAGACATAACATCCTTTAAGAGTAATAATGTCAAGGTAGCGTCTTCGTTCTATACAAATGATTTTTTCTTCAAGAGAGATGTGAGTGGGCCTGCAATGCATGCATAATTCTTAACAAATTTCCGATAATATCCTGTAAGACCCAAAAATCCTGTAAGACTCTTGATGTTCTTAGGAATAGGCCATTTTTTGATAGATTGAATCTTTTGAGGGTCCACCTTTACCCTTCTTGTGAAGCAATATGACCCAAATGCTATGCTTCTTGTTTCCCAAAAACACATTTGGACCTTTTTACATGTAGTTTATTGTTCTCAAGAATTTGCAGGACTTTATCCACATGTTTTTCTATAGATAAGTATATCATCAAATAAAACCAACACAAACTTTTGAATATGGAGTCGAATTTTTTTGTTCACGAGGCTTTGAAAATTAGGATCATTAGTCAACCCAAAAGGTGTGACCAAGAACTCATAGTGCCCTTCATGTGTTCTAAATGTTGTTTTGGGAATCTCTTCTTCTCTTAATTTAATTTGGTGGTATCTTGATTTAATATCTAACTTTATGAAACAAGCCACTCCATGAAGATCATCTAATAGCTCATTAATATTTGGAATAGGGAATTTATCCTTGATGGTGATTTTGTTTAGAACTCTATCATCAAGACACATCCTCCAAGCATAATCTTTTCTTCTAATCATCACTATTGGAGTTGAAAGGGAACTCTTGCTTGGTTCAATATACATGCATCCAACTTGTATTGTACAATTTTTTCAATCTCCTTTTTTTGTTGATGTGGATATCTATAAGGCTTTTTATTAGGAGGATTACTTCTAAGTATTAGTTCAATTTGATGTACACGATCTCTAGATGGAGGTATCCCCTTAGGAATTTCCTAGAAGACTCTATGTTACTTTTCCAGGGTACATTTTAATTCCTTTAGAATATTCACATCCTCATGCTTCACTTCCATAGAATAAAGTCCAACCACAACTCCAATACTACCCCTTTTAAGGAGCTTTTCTATTTTACGAGAGATTTTGACTTGAGAGGTGCAGATTTTAACCCTTTGAGTTCATATTGAATTCCTTCCAATTCAAATCTCATGAATAATTTATTATAGTTTGTAGAAACTGTACCCAGTGTTCTCAACCATTGAATCCCTATAACAACATCTACTGCTCCAATGGGAATGACATAAATTGGGCTTTCCAAGTTATATTCTCCCATACTAAGTTTAATGTCATGGCGCTTTCCTCCACAATCAATACTCCCCCAGCTAGCAACCAAAATTTGAAAATTTGGCATCGGATACATAAACAATTTAGGTGCTCTGCTAATATTTTATTAATGAATTCATAGGTACTACTTGAATCAATAAGTGCTATGAACTTTTACTTCTTAATGTAACATGCAATGTTATAGGTTAGAGGTGCTGAAAAACCTGCCAATGCATGAATGAATATTTCATACCATTTTGAATCAATATTGTGAAAAATTTATACATCTTTGTTTTGATCTTTTAAGTTCACAAGTTCTTCCTCACCCATTTGTACAAATGCCTCCATTTCCTCCGCATTATTATTTTTCAAAGTGAACAATTCGGTTGCCTTATATTTATGCCCTTTTGACCATTATCCATTAGAACCAAAGCAAAGTCCTTTTGTTCTTCTTTCATCTATTTCCTTCTGTGATATTCGAGTAGGTGGAGGTAGGGTTGTTGTCATGGTGCTAGAAAACCCTCGGTTGGATGGAAAAATCACCTAACACTCCCAGCATCATGTGGCACCATAGCTGTTCAAATTGGCAGTGAAGCCACACCGGTTTACTTGGCTCTGACTATGTGTTACTTCTTCGTTTCATTTATTAGTTATATGTTATGTGTGTTTCTTATACTTAGCCAATACAATAAGTAAAGAACATGCATAGATAGTAACAATGAAATGTGCAAGTGGGAAACCAAACTCTTAATACAAAACAACAATGTGTCAAGCTCAACTCATGCCACACACAAAGAAAGTTTACAACAAGAGCTTCCACTCTAATTACACAAAGAACCTATGCAAAAACCCAATGAATCTTCTTCGACGAGTCAATTTGTGCACCCTTATTTCATTGCCTTGGTTAAAAATATTCAACAAATCTCTCTTCATCATGCTTCGTCTCTAAATTGCTTGTTTCCTTTGCCTCAAATTGTAGCAACCCTCAATGCTTGCACTTAGGCGAATTTCAGATATCTCACAACTCTCTTCTTTACCATAGAAGTTTGTTCATCCATCAACTGTCTTCAAGAAAGACTCACCTTGCCTTCTCTTCTATTTAGCCTCCCTAAGATGGCATAAGTCACCCACCAAGGTCAACTTTTCCCCTTGGGAGGGAGCTCGCCCTCTCTACTTGGTTGCTACCTCAAAACTCCCCAATATGCGATTATGAAGAATGTCCTTTCCAAGATCCAACTTGATTGCCTTTTTCTTTGGTCTCTCCATTGGTTTATATAGACTCCCAACCTTTGAACCAACACACACCTTCACCATGGAGCGACACAACCCTTGGTCATTTTTTCCACTTTCAGTTCAGGCTGATTTTTTCCAAAGGGTGCACGTCCCTTAGGTGAGCCGGTAGACTCACCCAAGCACGCTCTTACTCACTTGGTCGACTCATCAACCTTCAGTTTTGGGTGCCCAAATCGTTCCTTTGTCCGTTTGTTCGTCTAATCACTTGGTGAAGCGTCTGTTGCATGTTTCTCGGTCGCTCTTCCTTGGTTGTTTCCTGTCTTGTCTACCAAAGCGTCCATCCATGTACTAGTTGACTCGTCTCATAAGTGGGGTGCCCAACACTTTGATGGAGCATCCACCTATATTTACGTCTTCTCCAAGAGAAATTTGGTGAAGTTGCTCCTCGGCGCACCCAAGGAGCCCCAACCTCACCATATAAGAAGTATTTTTCTTTCTTGAACTGAACTGAGCTCTCTCTCTCTCTCTCTCTCACACACACACTTGAATCAT
Source organism: Picea glauca (assembly GCA_000966675.3). Taxonomy (NCBI): domain Eukaryota; kingdom Viridiplantae; phylum Streptophyta; class Pinopsida; order Pinales; family Pinaceae; genus Picea; species Picea glauca. The sequence continues at coordinate 187,935 of JZKD02S1972349.1, read as the reverse complement.
TTTTCTTGGGTTGGTTCTCAGGCCAATTCCTGAGGTGTTACACCCTTCCCCATTCCAAGTTGTTGTCGTCCCGACAACATCCACATAATTTGTTACATGTGATCATCTGCAACATCATATAACCATCCACACTGCCCAAAGTCATGGTGCATCCAATCTACCTCTCCTCAACTCTATCTGCAATGTATTCCAAGTTGTCTTTGTTATCGCGACAATCACTCTCTTCTTTACTACGATCACAACTGGCGCAAACCCCATCCCCTCTCCTTCGGGGCTACTCAACCTCCCGGTCTAGGATCGTTCAAACACCTGAGTCAAATTGAATCTTCGGTCCCTTGCTGGAACCCAATGCAAATGTATCACAGGTCCCTCTTTCTCCAAAGTGCAGGTCCTTTTCTTAAACCCATGGCTCTCATTTTGGCCCTTCGAAGAAAGTTGGCGATGACACTAGTTCTCTGTTCTAGGCCCCTTCTATCATATGACCTCAGGCTGTGTTCCTGGGCTAAACCAAAAAAAAGCGCTTCGGGCTTTGACTTTTTCCGCAACAACCAACCCTTATGTTCCCGAACTTTGAATTGATGAACTCAAATGGCGCGAGGATCAATGGTCCCCATTCCTTCCTTAGATCGATGACTGCGATCTATTTGAACTCCGGCCTTCGACAGTCTCTTGCTATCCTCCTCTGATTTCTTCTAGGGTACTACTCCTCTGAAATGTGCGGATTTCTTCCACGCGTCCCTTCCAGATCCAATGGTTTGGATTCAAACCACTCTTCGCGACTTCGTAAAGATTCTTGTATTCTCTTGGCAAACCTCTCGAATCTCTAACTCCTGGATCTCCAGATATTTCACCACCTGTCTCCTCCTGATGATGGATGATTATGTTGTCCTTCGGGACTTCGGCAAGTCCTCACTCCTCGTGCACACTTAACACTATTTCTTCCTAAGACTTAGATTGTTCTTGGCTCTCCTGCGTCCTTCTGCGGACTTACTAGTGCTCCCCTGGAAACTTAATGCTTTTCCTCCTGAGCTTGTAAGGTGAGCTTACTTTATCCTTTCTGCACTCCTTGCACTCGTTTCAGTCTTCTGACGGCTCCTCCCTGACCCCTTCCAGAATTATTAAGGAATCTCCTTTCCTCGGTCAATGCAAACTTGCAAATCCTTCCTTCCTTAGAGTGTTCAACAACGCTGGGGTTCTCTCAACATCTCCAACACTCCAGATTGTGTTGGATCTACGCGCGCTCACACTTGCTCGATGCCCTCCTGGTAGAGTCTTACAGAGTATTCAGTAACTCCGCGCTACGCTTTCTCCCGCCCAGACTTTCTTTCCAAGGTATTCAACAACCTTGAAATTCCCCTTCGAGTCTATGAATTATTCTAGTGTTCCCTCCTGGCACGTTCTTCTCTGACTCAAAAGAGTTCAAACACGCACTCCTTGCATTGGCTCAAAGAGTTTCAATTCTCTGTCGCACACTCCTTGCACTTATCCTAAATAACTAGAGCTAATTCAACACACTCACAGATAGAGGATTCTATCCCTATCCTTGTAGACGATTTCTAACATACATCTACAGTATAAATGCATATAAACGACATTCAAAACTAAACATCCATTATGCAGGAATTGTAAAACAGGAAAATCTGTTCCTTTCTATCAATGGTGGAATGTCCATTACAATATGTGAGTCCGAACAACGATCGATTCTCATCTCTCATCAACCTCCAAATCCACACCCCTCTACTAGGAAATAATACAAATATTTATACAAGAGAGGCTCGATGAGATTCCCTCTAAGATAATCTAGTGGTGTCTAATCACCATTCAAAATGCCTGACTAATGAGGCAGATTACAATGATGGAAATCTGATCTGAATCAGATATAGATCCCCCTACCGTCATCCACTTAATGGAGGCCTCATCTATTGCTTGTGTGAAGGCACAACTTGGCTCTTCCATCCTGACAACATTAATTTCCTTAATTACATTTTAAACCTTTGGAGACAAAATGAGAGGGCAAGGCCTCTCCCTTCCTTGAATGTGAACCAATCATGCTAATCAACTGATGCGTGCTAAGGTGGAGTGATGCTCCTGCATCATACTCCACGACTATGAAAATTCATGAGCTCCTTCTCATGAGCTTCCCATCTCTATTGAAATCCTCCTGGATCCCAAAATTTCTCCTGGAGCTATCCTCTTGCTCCTTTGCTTCACTGCTGCTGCTTTTGCATGTCTCCTGTTGCTCGTACAGGTTCTCTTCTGTCCAACTTCTCCTCGCTAACAAATTCTTCTGTCGATTTCAACATCAGCTCCCTTATCTCCTGTATCACCTCTTCCAACTGCTTCATCGGCTAGTTCTCCTTGTGCAGTCTGCTCGACTACAACTCCTCATGTTGCTTTGAGGGTAGATCGTCCTGATCTCCCACGCTAATTTCATCTCATGTGAAGTTGACTAGCCACTCTGCTGCAGACTCCAATTCCGTAGGTTCCTTACTGAACTGTTGTTCAACAACCTCCTCTGACAAATCATCTTCTGCCAGTTCTTCGGCTGGTTCCATTCCAACTCCCTCCAGCTGAAATTTGGGTTGGCATGTCTCCTCTAGCATGGCTATCTCATGGTAACCACCCTCTGGTTCCAGACTATCCAATCAATCCTTGAGCATCTTCAACTCCACCTCCCACTAAGTGAGAAGCTCGACTGGGTGGTCCTTTTCTGTTGGGGAAGACTTTAGTGTTTGCTCCTTCTCCTCCATGATAGTCTCAACTTGTTGTCCTTTTGTCACTGCCTCTACAAAAAATATGCTAGCCTCTCCTTGGCTACTTGGTAGGAATATCTTGAATCCTCCAATTACCAGAACGCTCCCCTAATCTTTCTCCTTTGTGACAGAAGTTTTCAACTTCTCATCATCTTCATTCACGCAGCTTGCAGTTCTGCATGAATATTCATATGGATGAGGCCTTTCTTTCACCTCCTCTCCATCTGTCAACACCCCCTGCTGACATGAACTCTTAGATGAGCTCATCTCTTCTCCTTTTCCCACCTAGCAAATCAGGATGTCTCCTTTGCCCTCCTGGCAGTTTACGAGATCAACTGATCCCTTCTCTTTGCCCACTTGGCAATCTACGAGACCTTTGCCATATCTCTTTCCCTTGCCATTGAGGTTTTCAGCATATCTCAACCACCTCTTTAATACTTGTTGTTGGTTCCTGGCCAACAACTCCCGAATAGGCCACTTAACTATCCTTTTCAAAGGCCACTCATAACTCCAGCGTACCTTTGCCTCCTGCTGCATTTTCAATGCTAGCTTCTCCATCTCTGCTTAGATTTCACTGAGCTCCTTGTCCATTTCCGCTTTGCTTCTCTTTGGGCAGTCTTCTCTTTGACCATGCTTATGACCTTTAGTCACCATATTGCTTCACCTACAACCCACATGGTTGACTATTTGCTGCAAACCTTGCAACAGTCTCTACAGAGCATCTCACCCTGTCTCTCTTGCCTACATAAATCAATTATTTGGCTATGATACCACTTCTGGTATCAGAGTATCTCCTTTTCCCACCACTTTGCTACCTGAGACAAAATTCAATCTATGATACCACTTTTGGCACAAAACCCCTCCCCTCTCCTTTGGGGCTGCTTGACCTCCCGATCTAGGATCTTTCAAACACCTGAGTTGAATTGACTCTTCTGTCCCTTGCTGGAACCCAATGAAAATGTATCACAGGTACCTCTTTCTCCAAAGTGCAGGTCCTTTTCTTAACCACACGACTCTCATTTTGGCCCTTCGAAGAAAGTTGGGGGAAACACTAGTTCTCTTTTCTAGGCCCCTTCTATCATATGATCTCGTGATGTGTCCTGGGGCTAAACCACAAAAAAATGCTTCGGGCTTCGGGCTTCGGCTTTTTCCGCAACATCCAACCCCTATGTTCCCAAACTCTGAATCAGTGAACTCAAATGGCGCAAGGATCAACGGTCCCCATTCCTCCCTTAGATTGATGACTGCGATCTATTCAGAATCAACCTTCGGGAGTCTCTCACTATCCTCCTCTGATTTCTTCTAGAGTACTACTCCTCCAAAATGTGTAAATTTATTCCACACGTCCCTTCTAGATCCAATGGTCTGGATTCAAATTGCTCTTCACGACTTCACAAAGATTCTTGTCTGCTCTTAGCAAACCTCCCAGAGCTCTAACTCCTGGATCTCCAGATATTTCACCACTTGTCTCCTCCCGACAATGAAAGATTATGCTCTCCTTTGGGACTTCGATAAGTCCTCACTCCTCATGCACACTTACCACTATTTATTCCGGAGACTTAGATTATTCTCGACTCTCCCGCGTCCTTCTGAGGACTTGCTAGTGCCCTCTTGGAAACTTAATGCTTTTACTCCTGAGCTTGTAAGGTGAACTTACTTTATCCTTGGTGGATTCCTTACGCTCATTTCAGTCTTTTGACAGCTTCTCCCTGAGCCCTTCCAGAATTATTAATACATATCCTTTCCTCGGTCAACGCACACTTGTAAAGCCTTCCTTCCTTAGAGTGTTCAACAACCCTGGGGTTCTCTCAACATCTCCAACACTCCAGAATGTGTTGTCTCTATGCGTGCTCACACTTGCTTGATGCCCTCCTGGCAGAGTCTTACAGAGTATTCAGTAACTTTGCGCTATGCTTTCTCCCGTGTAGACTTTCTTTCCAAGGTATTCAAGAACCTTGAAATTCCCCTTAGAGTCTATGAATTATTCTAGTGTGCCTTCCTGGCACATTCTTCTCTGACTCAAAAGAGTTCAGACACACACTCGTGTTGGCTCATATATTTTCAACTCTCTGTCGCGCACTCCTTGCACTTAGCCTAAAGAACCACAGCTAATTCAACACACTCACAGATAGAGGATTCTATCCCTATCACCGCAGACGATTTTTAACATACATCTACAGTATAAACGCATATGAACGACATTCAAAACTAAACATCCATTACACAGGAATTGACAAACAGGAAAATATGTTCCTTTCTATTAATGGTGGAATGTCCATTACAATATGTGAGTCCGGAATGCGACCGAGTCTTGGCTCTCATCAACCTCCAACTCCACACCCCTCTACTAGGCAATAATACAAATATTTATACAAGAGGGGCTCAATGAGCTTCCCTCTAAGCTAAGCTAGTGGTGTCTAATCACCATTCAAAACTCTTGACTAATGAGGCAGATTACAATTATGGAAATTTGATCTAAATCGGATACAGATCCCTCCTACCATCAACCACTTAATGGCGACCTCATCTATTTCTTATGTGAAGGCATAACTTGGCTCTTCTAACCCGCTAACATTAATTTCCTTAATTACATTTTAAACATTTGAAGACAAAATGAGAGGGTGACACCTCTCCCTTCCTTGAATGTGCACCAATCGTGCTAATTAGCTGGCGTGTGCTGAGGTGGAGCGATGCTCCTGCATCAACAACCAATGTCACAATCTCAATCAGAACTGAAAAATGTCTAAGTGTTGAAATTCAGTGACAAAATTTTTCACCCATAATCCAACTAAAGTCCGTCGTGCCTCCATACACAGTTGCAACTCCCACATTTTGAACAAGTTGGGTAGCTAATCCAACTTCATGTCCAATTCGTGAGTGCATCGTCACATAATTGAACATAGTTGTTTCTGTCCAACATCCACCACATGCTCAACCCAAAAACACCAAGGCAAGATTGCACTTGCCTCTTCGTTGTTGTCTTCATCCAACTCCATCAAGAAGTTACTACGCAATAACCAAGAAGTTGCACAAATGAATCACTGTGGTCCTGAAGTGTGACCCCTTCACTATGTCACTGCACACTAGCTCATCTAAGTGTTGAATAAGTTGGATGGCCAGTCCAACCATCTTCACCCGCACAAGGGTACACCTCCATATCAAATTGATCTCATCCCATCCGCAACTCAACTCATCCATACAATAACTTGCCAGACAAAATCCCTTACCTCGTCGCGTTGCAATGTCACTCACAACGAAGTTTTCCTCTAACTTCATTAACTTTGTCATCTACTCTAGCTGCGAAAGTTGTTGTCACTTCCTCCCATCATTGCACCCATATCATCTCATGTCCAAGATATTCAAAAATTCAAGGGGATCACTGCACATCTACCACTCGTGCGACCAATCGAATTCACTCTCTTCACTCATCCCACAAACTATAGGATGCCCATGACTGCCTCATTGTTGCTACAATTGTTCCCTCCATGGCACCGTGGTTCATTGATAAGACTGCCCAAGTCAAGTGTGAACTTGGTCAATCTCCTATCTTCTTCATCACTTGTCTATGAAACACCCCAAATACACAAGTCTCACACATCCAACAATCACCTCCATACTACTTCTTTGTTCGTGCTTCATTTCAACTTGTCTGTACGATCCTCCGATCTGTATAAGTCCACAACTGCCTCCACAACTGTTCCAACATATTGTCCAAAGTGCTCCAAGTTAAATGAGTGATCACACCTCTCGTTTGTTTCTACTCCAAGTCATTTCCTCATTTAGATTTCTAATGCAACACTCAAGTCATCACATGATGGCTCAAGAAAAATGGCTAAGGCACCCATACCCAAAGTACCTCACCCAAACCCCTATTAACGAAGTGCATGTCTCACTGCCTTCTTCGTCACAATGAGCCCTTCAATGTACCCCATAAAATATTTAGATAACAATCCAACTCATCCCCATTTTCATAACCTAATATGCCTAAGTCCCCTCCTTGAACTCGCCCAAGCAAGTCACTCCAAGTCCTCATCACATTTGTCCACACCAAGGTGATCTAAATTGGTTTTTAACTGCAACAAATGTTGCAACACTAGGAACTCCTCAAGTCCGCGGTGGAAATAGGTCGCCCTTGTCTTCAAGTCTCCCCATCTCCCCTCAAAGGAGCCAACATAAAATTTAGATCTTACAAAGGACTTGAAGCGGTAATGCTCATTCATGACATCTTTGACAACTTCATGGTTCAAGTCATCATACTATCATAGGTCTGCAACTTGTCCCAACCCACCAAGTTTGATTACACAAACAAACATCCTTGATGTGGCTTAAGAGCAAGTTCAATTTTCATCTAAGTCAAAAACTATGATGCATCCCAACCACACACTCCAACTGAATTTGTTGTCCAAACCTTAGTTTTCCTTCGTCACCAAGGTGCCAAGCTCCACAACACACTCTACCAAATCAATCCATCACTACAACTAAAGGTCTGTCATGAAATGACCCAATGATTGTGTATAGGGAAGCCAAACATAGACTCCTCTTGGCAAAGTGCCTCCATACTGTTCACATCAAGTCTTGAACTCAACTCTGTGATACTCAAAACTCCGTCCAAGTCACCTTCTCCATGCACCCAACTGAACATGTCTTTGTTGCCTTTCATCTTCACGCCCTGAAATGCTTTCGCACCAGGACACCATGCACAAATCAACCGATTATTAAGTCATTTACTATTAATTGACTTGTGCAACTTTACAAGGAGTTACTCCCTTCGAAGACTGTGATCATTGTCCACAACCCAATTGTCTCAATTGCTATCTTCGGTAGTGCACGACATAAAGTTGTCATGGTGAAAAAGTGCTCAGCTAACTTCCCTAAAACCCAAACTTTATTCTAATATCTCAAGTAATAACACTGACCAAGCCTACCAGCTGTTCAACGAACCCAAACCGTCCCTTTCTAGACTGCCTGAGTTCTTCATTTGATCAACTCTGATACCATCTGTCACGGTGTTGGTGAACCCCCAGTTGGATGGAAGAATCACCCAATGTTCCCAACATCATGCAGCATCACAACTGTTCAACTCGATGGAAAAGCCACACCAGTTTACTTGGCTCGGACTACGCCTTACTTCTTCGTTTCGTTTATTAGTTATATTTTATGTGTGTTTCTTATACTTAGCCAATACAACAAGTAAAGAACATGCATAGAGAGTAACAACGAAATGTGCAAGTGGGCGACAAAACCGTCCTAGCACCCAACTCTCAATACAAAACAACAATGTGTCGAGCTCAACTCATTCCACACATAAAGAAAGTTTAGAACCTGAGCTTCTGCTCAAATTACACAAATAACCTGTGCGAAAACTCAACGACTCTTCTTCGACGAGTCATTATGTGAACCCTTCCTTCATTGTCTCAATCAGAAGTCTCGAATGAAACTTTCTTCATCATGCTTTGTCTTTGAATTGCTTGTTTCCTTTGCCTCAGATTAGAGCAACCTACAATCCCCACACTTGGGCAAATTTCAGATCTTTTGCAACTCTCTTCTTCACCATAAAAGTTCGTTCATCCACCAAATACCTTCAAGAAAGACTCACCCTTCTTACTCTTCAGTGAAACCTCCCTAATGTGGCATGAGTCACCCACCAGGGTCAACTTGGACCCTTGGGAGGGATCTTTCCCTCTCTACTTGGTCACAGCCTTAAAAATCCCCAATCTACGATTATGAAGAATGTCCTTTCCAAGCTCCAACTTGCCTACCTCTTCATTTTGTCTCTCGCTTGATTAATATAGGCACTCAACCATTCAACCAACACGCCCCTTCACCATGGAGTGACACATCCCTTAGTCATTTTCCCCTTTCAGTTCGAGCCAACTTTTTCCAAAGGGTGCGCGTCCCTTGGGTGAGTCTACTAACTCACCCAAGTGTGCTCTTTCTCACTTGGTTGACTCATCAACCTTTAGTTTTGGGCGCCCAATTCATGCATATGTCTATTCGTTCATCTAATCACTTGCTGAAGCATCCTTTCATGTTTCTTGGTCGCTCTTCCTTGGTCGCTTCCTATATTGTCCGGCAAAGCACCCATCCACGTACTAGCTAACTTGTCTCATAGGTGGGACACCCAATACTTCAATGGAGGGCCCACCTATGTTACATCTTCATCAAGTGATATTTGGTGAAGTTGTTCTTTGGCACGCCTAAGGAGCCCCAACCTCACCATATAAGAGGTCCTCTTCCTTCTTGAACCAAACTGAGCGCTCTCTCTCTCTCGCCTGAATCATATGTCTTGGGTTGCTGTGGAGAAGCATGCGCTCAAGCCAATTCCCGAGGTGTTACAATTTCCCTACAAGGCACAATTTGATCTTTTCATCTTGCATATGTTCCAATGTTAGACTTATGTATAACTCTATTATTGGCTTGAATATGACAAGAAAATTGAATAGCTTCTGTAACATTTCCAAGATGTTTTAATCAAATCTCTTGTTTAATGTCTTGTTTTAATCCACCCATGTAAGATTCCAATAAATGTTCATCGCTTATGTTATCCACCCTTGTGGTCAATACCTAAAATTCCGAATTATAATCTTCAACATCACCTAAGTTCTTGATTCTTGTCAACTAATGAAATTAGTTTTGTTCCCAAACTTTGCCATATTGTGCTTCCAAGTCTCTTGTAAATAAACTCCGAGTATAATTATAAGAATGAGGCCTCCTTTTAACTACCCATTGATAGGGGTTTGATTCAAAGTACAAAGTTTCTAAGAAAATACTTTGCTTATCATCTAGAATATTATGAAATTCACGCTATTGCTCTAGTTGATTCACCCATGGAAAGACATTTGTTCCATCATACTTCCCTAATTCAACATTGGGAAAGTTGATAACCTTAGGAACCTGTCCATGATTAGCTCCAATATTAGAGTTCAATACCCCTAGCATATGCTTATTAATGGAAGGTTGTTCAATATGAATATGAACTTTATTGTCATGAGTCCCTTTGGTCACGTTCCCATTTTTAGGGAGCATCTCATTTAGGGTTTGTATGACACTGGCCACCATCTTTTGTTCCATCTATTCCACGTTTTGATCCATTTTTTGTTCCATCCGTTCATATTTTGATCCATCTTTTGTTCCATCTGTTGTATTTGTCTTTGTGTGTTTACGAAATCAACATTTTTCACTAACCCATTATTCAATTCGTTGAATTGGTTATGCAAATTGGATAGTTGGTTATGTATGTCTTCATTTTCTTTGTGAGTCATGGTTGAACTCTCTAAAGGTTTAATTGGTGTAAAAAAAAATTCACTAGCCTTTGCCATGTTGGATAACAATGATATTTATCTATAGTTCTTCTATATTTTAACTTTACTGCATTTTTTGAATCACACAAAACATATCTTCCAATAAAATGTATGTCCATTGTAAGTTACATACCTCTAAAACCTTGATTTGGAGACTATTCTTCGAGTTGACATTGCACCTAATATAAATTTGAATTTTTTTCACCTCTAATTCTAAAATTTCAATCTGTGTACCCTGATATGTCTTTGCTGCAATGTCAAAGGTTTGACTAAATTCTAATGTGCCAAGAAAAAGTTATTGTAACCTTCCGAAAACTTGTTGATTTTTTCCCTTTTAGGATAATGAACTTGTATGGATTGTCGTGTGTTCAATTTTTTAGATATACTTCTAAAATTTTAACCTTAAATATTATGGTCTATACTCTGTTGAATTAAACTAGTGGCACTTAATTTGGATCTTTATAGAATTAGATATGACCATGTTACCTAGAACACATGTTCAAGACTAGTTTTAGGGCTAGTCAAAGACCCTAAATTCCATAGCCTATAACTTGAAAATTATATTAGATAAGAATCTAATTTTTTTACTACTATGTCTCCTCGACCTCCAGAAAATTCGGCTAGGAAAATATATTTCCATGCTAAACCTAATAGAAGAGAGGAAGACATATTTAGGATAGAAAATAAATGACAAAGAAATCACACAGAACACAAAGATTTTGCCCTGGAAACCCAAACAGGAAAACGAGCATTCCTTGAGCTTCTTGCTCTCTTGTTGTCTTATTCATTCAGAATAAAAGTTTACATATCTAACTTTGGTCTTCACCTAAGACACCATCGACATCATACCTTCTTGCTTTACACAAAAACAACCTTGCAGCCAATTCAGCTTACATCTACATGACCAACAATCATATGCTAAAGACAAGCATGAAGATCAATTACAACATCCTTGATTAGTTTTTACAGTATTACAACACGCTTTATTTATAGGCTTTACACTAGGCAAAACCCTAAAGAAAGGCGCCCAAAAATGGTTACAGATCCACACAGAAATTGGCTACAAATCCAACGAATCTCATGATTTTGTTATAAACAACTACCAGTCGACCTCCATTTGGTCTTCAATCGGTTGCCACTTGACCTCTTGATGACCTATTGTCGGCTTGCCTCTCAACTTGTTTTAGATCACTTCGACTTCAACTTTTCACGGTCGATCATTTTGACCTTTGACTTTCTCTCTCGATCAATCCACCTCGATTAGACTTTCACTGCAAAGAATATAAAAACCTAACATTCTCCCACTTGTTGTCTTCTTTGCTGAACCATGATTTTCCTGAACTCTTGTTCATAGAACCAGGGCATCAATGCCCATTGCCTCTTTTCACTAAGATAAATTCACAACACTCACATAATTGGTCAAGGATTCTATTATGTTTTCCAACGTGTCTACTTTCTCTAGCAACACCTTGTTGCTTTCCACCATGTCTCTTATGAAATGGTATTGTACATCAATAGGCTTAGTCTTGGAATGATAAGTTGGGTTCTTTGCCAGAAATATTGCACTTTGATTCTCACAAATTATATTCATAGCTCTTTGATCAAACCCAATCCCTGAACATAGTCGTTGCAACCACATTGCTTCTTTGCTTCCATGTATTTAACTTCTGTTGTTGACAAGGTTACAACCACTTGTCGCTTACTTATCCAATTGATTTCTCCACCGTGTTATCACTCTAAGAGTCTTTCCTTGACTGTAAAGGGAACAAGCTTGGTAACATAAACTATTTGGTTGGATGAAAGAATTTGCGGAATGGATCAATCTATGGACTGTTAAGACTCACTTAAACAAGACTATGATGAACATATTCTGACAAACAAAGTTCTCTCTTAATAGATCATATGAGTTAAAACTGATATGGAAAGGAGAATATTACTGTGTCGACAGACTCAATACACTGAAATCATATTCAAATGGTCAATCACAACAACAAATAATATGTGGGATCTAAATCCACTAATGCAATGAAAGAATGACATCTCTGATCCAGATTATTTTCGTCACGAAATGAGAGCAGATATATAATAAAGAAATGCACAGAGATATCACAGATATTCAATAATATAACATAAATGTGTCATAGATGCAACCATAAACACATATATACAGTGATACATGATTTCTATTAATGAAATAAATGTACAGAGACTGTAAAAATAGAGAGTGAAAGACTCGCTAGAATGGTGGCAGCTTATCTCTGAGAAGAGATGTGATGTCTACTCGCATTCGCAAGAAGATGATTACCATGAGGCTCTGAAGGAATTTTTTACAATAAACAGAAATGCCCAAAACCCTAGACATCCAAAAACCTAACCCTAGGAGATGAAGCGCCAAAAGTCATGTGGGCCCCGTTTGGGTAAGTTAGTAGATCAACTTCTTAGGGTCGTAACGTTTGCATACGATCTTCATTTTAGGCGTATGATAGCTAGTTGGAAAGGTACCATCGAGGAGATTCATTTTGGGGTCTCAATCATGCCTTTGGCTAGTATTGATAAGATCGATCTCGAAAAACCTTCATTTGGGCTCTCAAAATGGCCCCAGAAGTTAAAATTGCTAAAAATAGTAAATTGCTAGAAAACTGTTTTGAGCTAATTGGAAAAGGTGGGTGGTCACCGATATCCACCTGGATCAATCCTCCCTCCTTAGGAAGAAATGGTCTCCATTACATTGAGTGCACGGGGGAGAGAAAAAAGCGTTTGTTGAATCTGAATCTTGGTGAGCTGCTTGCCTTGCTGGAGACGTCGCGCTGCTCGGTTTGTGGAAGGTTATCACGAGCATGTGGCTGGAATTGTTGGACCTTTTTAACCATTCTGGATACATGAGATTATTTTGTGCAGAATGAATCTTTACACTTTGCTACAATCTTGTCGACCTGCTTCTGTTGAATAGAAGGTGCTTGGGCCGAGGTTGTAGTGGTTATAGTATCATTTCGTTCACCTTTTGAACAGATTGTGAAGAAGCTGAATTTTGTAGTATGAGATACTACCTTGTGACACTTTTTAGGTGGAACAATAGTCGAAACTACCTCTGGTATTCTGTAGAGATGACTCCCCAGAGAAACAATGACACTACGGGGTCGAGACTCATAAACAACATGGCGCTTCCACATATATGGTTGGCCCAAGAGAACATCATAGACATCCAGTGGGGCAACATCACATAATACCTCATCCTTGAAGGGCTGGATGTCGTATGGCAATCGACACTACTGGCTGACACGAAGATCTTGTCCTTGGTGAAGCCACCCGATGTTGTATGGATGCAGGTGTGGTGTTGTTGCCAATCCCAATTGTTTGACGACCTCTGTTGAGATGAGGTTCTTTTGGCTTCCGCTATCAACAATAAAATGCAGTGGGGTCCCCTTCACCCACATTTGTGAATGAAAAAGGTGCCTCCCCTCTTCAGGATCTGTTGGCTTTTTTGGTTAAATTGTTGCGGTCGCAACAATAACAGTGGGGTCTACGTCGATGATTTGTCTTTTACCAGTATTTTCAGAATCAGATTCTGAATCAGGGTTTGGCTCTTTGTCTTTGATTTCGACCACCAATGACTGTTTTGAGCGACATTCATTGCTGTTGTGCCATGGGATTTTGTGGAAATCACACCATTTTCCAGTGTCCTTCTTTATCTTCCTGTGACCCTTCTTTTCTTGTGGCTTGGACTGGTTTTCGGGAGACTATTTGTTAGGGACGTCTTTGTCATACTTTAGTTGTTGTGGATTTGCAGACCCGAACTACTGTTTATTCTGGTGCTTAAATTTCTGCTCGATTTTAACAACATATCGATAAGCAACATTGAACACCAAGTGATGAGATGTCCGGAAAATCCATTTCAGTCTGGATGTATCTGTGTAGAGCCCTATGGTATTTCATAACCAAATGTCGTTCGGATTCTTTGATACCCAGCTTGGTGCGCAAGGTATGGAAGGTATTGGTGAACTCTGGAACTTCTTGGCCCCTCTCTTGCTGCAGTGTGGTCCAACTCATATACTGGTCCTCATAGTTGCCAACAGGGTAATACTATTCCTTTACCGCATCCACAAAAAAATCCCAAGTGGGCTCGGCCCCATATATTCCAGACTCCTCTATGGAACTCTGCTCCCAGTGAGTTTCCCACCAATGTTTGACATGGGGGAGAGCCTTAAGGAGTGCGAAGGTGATCTTTTCTCTGTCGAAAAAATTGTGAACAAAGAAATAACCTTCTAGCAGGTTTAACCATTTGTCTAGGGCTTCTGCATCTATCTATCCTTCAAATACAGGAATATAAAAATTAACTTGTACCTTGAAAGGCGAGGTGCCTCCAAAGTGGTTGTTTGATGAAGATGTGTTTGTTGCTATCGGCAAGCGTTGAAGGATGTGGAAAAAATTCTCCATCATTTCGCCCCTTTGTTACGTGAGAGCTTGCTCAAGCAACAGACTGATAGGATCGTCTGCTCCATCGTTTTTCTTTTCTTCCTCCATTGAGGGCTTCTTGGGTGTGTGAGAGCGATTGTCCTCAAGAGAGACAAGCTCGAGACCCAAATTTCTATACTCGAACCTCATCGGGGACATGCACTGAAAAAACGATCAAGAACAACCTGCTCTGATACCACTGATCCAGATTATTTTCGGCACGAAATGAGAACGAAGATATAATAAATAAATGCACAAAGATATCACAGATATTCAATAATATAACATAAATGTGTCAGAGATGCAACCATAAACACATATATACAGTAATACACGATTTCTATTAATGAAATAAATGTACAGAGACTGTAAAAATAGAGAGTGAAAGACTCGCTAGAATGGTGACAACTTATCTCTGAGAAGAGATGTGATGGCTACTCGCATTCACAAGAAGATGATTACCATGAGGCTCTGAAGGCATTTTTTACAATAAACGGGAATTTCAAAAACCCTAGACATCCAAAAAACTAACCCTAGGAGATGAAGTGCCAAAAGTCACGTGGGCCCTGTTTGGGTAAGTTAGTACATCAACTTCCCGGAGTCGTAACGTTTGCATACGATCTCCGTTTTAGGCGTAGGATAGCCCATTGGAAAGGTATCACAGAGGAGATTCATTTTTGGGGCTCAATAATTCCGTCAACTATCATTAATATGCTGGATCCCGAAAAACCTTCATTTGGGCCCTCAAAATGACCCCGAAAGTTAAAACTGCTAAAAATAGTAAATTGCTAAAATTGCCAGAAAATTGTTTTGAGCCAATTGGAAAAGGTGGGTGGACACCGATATCCATCTAGATCAATCTCTTACTCATCAAATAAGTTATATACACTATGAACTTTACAGTTCATCCACATATAAAAAAAAGAAAAGAAGATAGTGAAAATCTAATTAAAAACTCAAAGAAAAAATTATGTATTCAGATATATACTCAACAAATCTTAGTACAAAGCTTGTTTACAATTGACAAAGATCAACCCCAGTCATGAAGAATGCCCTCTCCCATTATACTATAGAAATGATGGGCTTAAATAGCCTTACAATGCTTAACTCAAATCCGCCCAAAAAGGGATCGAATACTACATATTTAATTCTAATCTAATCTATTACAAAACTTTAGGAATTAGATCCTATTTCTAAGGGATTAGAATCCCTATCAAAGAGTCTTCTGCTACCACCTAGACTTTCCTTGATGAAGAAGAAGTTTTCTCGAATTTTCCTCAACAACTGGGTCATGAGTCATCACCTTCACAGCTGAAAAGTAAGTCAAACTTGACCAAACTTCTTTTCAGCGTAAAGGAAAAATACTGCTAGCGCTACCAACTTCCTGTGGGAGACTGACTTCAAACTAATATATTAAAATTCTTTGAGAAACTAAACTGGAGGCTAGAAAGGTTGCTTCAAATGTTGGATTTGCTTTGATTGAATGATGATCATGTGCCTTTAAATCTGGGATATTTGTCTTCAAATCTAGAGCAGCCTTGTTTCCTCTGCTTGACAGACTTTTCATGGCTAGGCTGTCCATCTAGATGTTGAGATGATAAATATTTGACTGCTACTGAGGCTTTGTTGGAGGATAAAAGAGTCTCCTTCAACCTTTCTTTGTTTTGATGGAAGATAAAGAGGCTTTAATTCTCATTTTTCTATCAGAAAGCTACCATTTAAACCCAAATGCATTGTTTGTTAGTTGGAAGAGCCTGTCATATCTTCGGAAAATAATAAAACTGGAGTTTGTAATTATCCAGAGTTCAATGAGCTATATCTCAGCTGGCTTGGAAGAGATTTTTCTATCCAGGACCCTGCCTCCTGGACAATATCATCAAGACCCATGATCATAGCTGTATCTAAGGAATCTACAATAGTAGCACCAAGACCGCCCAATCAACCCCTCTCTTGCTCAATGACACGAGTTCATCAGAACCCATAACATAATGTTTGTATCCAGTCCAAGCATGACGGAATGCTTCGGCAACTTTGGTCTGTTGACCAGCCCCTCGCTGTTGAAGCCAAATTTTAATAAGATATTCATAATAGCTATCTCCACGAGATCCCAATCTGATATTTTCTCCCTAAACTATCCAAATTGTGGACTGATGTAAAAGCATACATTAAGCGATCTACGAGGTCCTTAGCTCTTTCTAGGTATACCGTAGGTTTGGGTCCATGAAGCACAGATCTAGAACCCCACTGAAAATAGACGAGGGCCTCTGCGTTGGTGATAGATCTGTGTTTTGGAGGAGGTGATGTTTATGAGAAGTTTCAATCCCAGTTTTGGAGCTTGGTTCCTTTTTTATCGCTTAAGAGGAAAGAAATCTAGCGCTGCATTTAGTTTCCAGCCCTCTTCATAACTAAGTCAAGGGTAAACAACTGAATGTTTCCAGATTGTCTTGGAACTGTTAGATCGAAGGAAAGGATGGCAACGATTCGTTGTGGAAGGGACATAAATCTTGTTGAACAGTCAAAGAATTCCAACCATCAATTTACTCAATCCAACGGTGGCTGAGTCTCACTTGATGGGCGTTGAACTTTATTGAATTTCAACTTAATAATAAATTGAGTTCATAATAAACATATTAATCGAACCTGCACTGTAAAAGTTGAAGACCTTTATGAGCGATTGTCTTTCATGTTGACACTTTGAAGTGCTTTGAAACTTCCACACTTAATATTTGGCACCAATGGCGATCTCCTATTTTTTGACATTTGGACATTCCTTTATACGAATTTGACTATGCTTTGGAGAAAATTTCAATAACTAAGCGTTTAAATTGTCATCTGGATGTATGCAATTGTCGATACTTCCATATTGGCTCCCAAACTCGGCCCCTGACACGTAGTGATGGAATTTATTTGCTAGCTGGTGAAAACTTGATGCCTGTGAATGGTCCTGACTTGACGCATGCCTTGGAATCTTATTCCCTTCATGAGATCGCCTTTGTCCATCGATTTTCCATGAAAACTGACCGAGTTTTTAGATGCACAAAGGTTTGAATGAAACTTGGCATATTAGGGTTTAGTGAAAATTTATTTATTTGTGAGCTTCTCCACATGGACTTCTTCTACTGAACAAAACCATGTCATTTGAAATCATTGGCACTTGCTTTAATAATGGAAAATCCCTTCGATTTATCCTGATTGGCATCTTCATGAATAGAAGATGAAATCGAGTTGGTGTTACATTGGAAATAATTGGAGATCTATTGGGCATCTGCGCAGTCCAGGGTTTTGACGAATTCCCTTTGGCACTTTCATGACAAACGATGATCAAATTCAATGTTGGATCTGCACTGTCAACATTTGAAGACAAACATTCAAAGAATATCTTGATTATAAATGGGGGAATTGACCTTGAACTGATGAAGGCAGCTCAAAATCTTGAAGAAACATTTTGACCACTAACACACCAAACATATTGAGCTCATATCCATTGGTCAACCTTAGTCGATCCAAATATTCAACCCAGTCGACATCGACAAAGCCATGTACATATACTTCCTTGGTAGAATATATCATAATATTTTGTGCCACACAAATACCCGAATACTCTCTTAACAACTATCTAGTGCTCTTTTCCAGGTGTCAACATGTATCTGCTCAACACTCCCACTACATGGGCAATGCTTGTTCGAGTGCAGACCATCACATACATCAGACTACCAACAACACTTGCATAGGGAACACGTGTCATGCCCTCCATTTCTTCTCGTGTCTGTGGACATTATTCAACAGTTAACCTTGTTCTAAGAGGAATTGGCACATTTACAAGCTTGCAGTCCTGCATGTTGAAACACTTCAAAACATTTCAATATACTTTTTCTTATTCAACCAAAGATTTCTAACTGCCCAATCTCTTTTAATATCCATTTTGAGAATGAAGTTTGTTGCACCAAGATTGATTCGGATTTATGTAGGAACACAATGAAATACATAAATACACATAAACACAGAGATGCAGCGGAAATAAGACTTCATTTCATTAATAACAAATGACTGAAATATGCTTACA
>JZKD02S1972349.1:123413-144916 GCA_000966675.3 Picea glauca | reverse complement strand
GAGAGGGGGTGCTACCGGTAGCACCATTTTTAAAAACGATGTAAAAAATTGGACCCCCAAAAAAATGAGAACTCTGGAGAGTTCTCATTAAGTTGGTAACTATGTTACAGATTGATGACGGTGATTCACTTCGCTCTTTGGGCTTCGGGAGTTTCAACTCTTAGTCTTCGCTTCCTCTCAGAGTGCTTTCACTCGAAGACGATGGATTCTCACCACGTGTCCTCCGCAACAGACAGTTGCGATCTACTTTGGCCTTCGGGATTTCAGGAGTTTGTCAAACTCCACACTTGGGATTCTCTGAAGTGAAATTCCCGGAAGTCTCAGATCTGTCGACACATATTTCCTGGCAACCAACGGCCTGGATCTGCTTTGGACTTTAGCTCTTCGACAATTTCACTTTCTCCTTATCCATAAAACTTCCGAAGTGATTTCAGTCTAGAGTTAGGAATCTTCCGCCACCTTTCCTCTGGATGATGGATGGTCCCTGGCCTCTTCAGGACTTCGACGAATACTCACTCCTATGTAGACACATAGACTTAAAACTCGTGCTCCTTTCCCATATCCAACTATCAGAAATGATCTCGCTCCCTCCTGGATGGATCTTAGCTAGTGACTCGTGAAACCTTCAGAGCTTCACTCCTTTTGAGTATTTCTCCCGCTATCTCTCTTGATATTTCTCTCTCCCTACTCCTTTGACTCCTTCAAGGGTTACTTCGACACTTAGTCGAATTTTGGTTCTGTGCACTCCTTATAACAAATTCTTACGCAAGACTTAGCTTCTTGCAGGCGACTATGCACACCTTGTAGCAGTCACTTTGCACTCCTTGCAAATGGAAAGTTCACGCTATCTCTTATGAGCTTACGAATCGAAACAAATTCTGTCACTCCTTTCAGTTGATTCTCACGCAAGACTTAAGCTCTTGCGGATGACTATGCACACCTTGCAACGGTCACTTTGCACTCCTTGCAAAGGGGAAGTTTCCTGCTATCTCTTATGAGCTTCTGAGTCGAAACAGACTCTGTCAACGCACTCCTTGTGGACCGTATGCACTCCTTGCATGAACTCAATGGAGAGAGCAATCAAAACATATCTAAACACTTCATAGTTTCATATACTCAACAACATAACTCATTCATTCATGAAAACAAAATAAGAGGGAATTGTAAACAGTAGCAACACCATGCATTGGATCAATTTTCCTTTGTTACATTCATTTAAAAGTAAATGGTTACAGCTATGATAAAACAACAACTAAAGACTCAATAATAACTAAATCACAACAGTCTCCTACTAACTTGCAGCAGCCTCATTCGAGCATACGAAACCTCCATTTATCTCAGAGGGTTCTTAGGGTTCCCCCCCGACTACTCGTCTACTCGAAAAAAAACCTAACTGCTGCCTAAGTTCTGTTACATTCAAAACTAGGAGTGAAACTCCCAGATCACTCGTGATCATTCAAATCCCAAGTGTCTGATCTTCTTCAGTTTTTGATCATTTCAAAAAGATTCACAGGAAACGCCAACGGTTAAGATTCTGAAATGATTCAGAGATGTGCTAAGGAGTTGAGTTGTCTCTCCACGTGTGCTTGTTGACGATGCTCCTGCACCAGTTTTCATATCCATTCATGGTAATTTGTCCTAGATTTAACTCATGGAATTTTTTTATTGTACCATCATAGTATCTATCAAAGCGATACTTTTTGAAAAAGTTCTTCTTGAACTGTGTCCAAACAACATTTATTTCACTTATTTTCTTAACTTGTTTGAGATGCTCCCACCAAATTGAAGCTATATCATTCATATTGAATATGGCCACTCTAGCCCTCATGTTTCCAAAATAATCACGGACTTTGAAATATTTCCTCATCCAGAGGAGATCATCTTCAACTTCTTGTTTGAACTTGACTTCACCATCAAATGCAGGGGGTTTTACCTTTCAAAATTATCCATGCAAGTTATCTTTGAAAGGTTTCTCCCTCCTATGCTTGGAAGAAGAAGATCTTAAGTTACTTAATGAGTCCAAAGAGGAAAATGACTCACTCACAAAGGATCCCAACAATGTGCATGTCCCATCTCTTGAGGTATCTCTTGTGCTATGGGACCTCTTGTGAGAATAAGTTCTTGAATTGTTCCCACTTCCACCAACATCGTTTTAGCTCTGCCCATGATGACTTTTAATTTGTATATCTATCAAGCTTTGGAGCATGAAAACATTCAACTAGTTTTGTTCCTCTTGATCTTTAATCAACCTTTCATTAACAACTCTGTAATACCACTCTCAAACTTCTCATTGTCTCTACAATATCTAGAGGAGTCATTTGATTTTTGTGTCCATTGGAATTTGTCTTTGCATTTCTACCTTGTAAATTTTCACCCATAGCATCTACTTTAGATTCATAAGGATTATGGGCATCCTCCATGATGACAGATTCTTAGACCAACCAACACCAAGCCTCTCATAATTTAATTAACTAGAACTATGGTCTTTAATTGTCTATTATATAATAGTGTATCTACAAAATTCTTCAGACAATTGGTTCCATTAGATACATTTTATACCCAAAATTATAGATAAGTTTTTTTTTGTGGATGCATTCTAGAAACCACCCATATTGACAATTTTTTTCAAAATAAGGCCACAAACTCTTTTCTTCCCAAATTTTGGAAAAAATAGAAATACTTCTCGAAAATATAAATCTCCAAGCTTGTTCTCCTATATATTCTCTTTTCAACATGTTAAGTACCAAAGTTCTGCAAATACAATCACCACAAAATATCCAGAGAACAATATAGAAAATGTCCCACTTTATTATTATGAAAACCTTTGAGGTAGGGCAACACGATATAATAAATCCTATTATGGAAAGGATCCACTCATGTTCACTTTCCTCTTTGTTAGGTACCAGATCTATTATAATAACAGAAAATAGAAATATTGTAGAGAATAACAACGGAACAACACAATATATGAAACCACAACACCAAAATAATACCTTTATTGGTAGAAAACAATGTTCACTTGCCTCTTCGAGGGGGCAACCTCTAGCAGAGCAACGCTCTATTACAATAATTCTCAAGACAAAACTTCTCATGCCTCCTATTCTTATTTATACTAATTATGTCTTCTAAAGATCATTCTAGAGGAAGATCCTTCTAGAAGCATAAGCTTTTATTAGGTCTTCTTACATTGACTTATTCAAATTTATTAAATAGGCCTTATTAACTAATGTCAACCTTTATTACATGGAAATATATTAGTCTACCCATGTGAGGGTTTAGGGAGGTTAGGTACCTAACATGCCCTCCCCCTTGAAAAATATCCTTGTCCTCAAGGCTTGAGATGAGAAAATTCTAGTAGAATGGTGGTCGACTCCCTGGTGGCATCTTCTGGAGTTGTATCTTTCCAATGCACTAACACTTCCTTGATGGTGTGTTGATGAAGACGATGCTCTGGTTGGTCCAAGACTGCTTGTGGTTGTAACCTAATGGAACCTTCTTCATCCAACTCAGGGAGACTAGTTTGAGTTTAACACTTAGTTCCAATCACCTTATTTAAGCATGAGACATGAAACAAAGAATGGAGCTTAAAATGACTAGGCAAATCTAACTGGTAGGCCACCTACCCCACTCGCTTGAGAATTGTATAAGGAATATAAAATTTCGAAGCAAGTTTATAATAGTGGTCATCTTTGAGTGAAGTTTTCTTATAGAGTTGCAGATGAAGAAACACCTGGTCCCCTTCAACAAATTGGCATTCAGAACGACCTTTATCTACTTGTTGCTTCATGTGATTTTGAGCTGTAGCCAAATTTATTTTGAGGGTGCAGAGGATGGCCTAGCGAACTATAAGATTTTTGTCAACCTCCTGAATATTTGAGACACTTGGCATGTATGAGAGAACCGACAGGGGCTTTTGTCCATATACTACTTCAAAAGGATTCATGCGAGTAGTTGTATGGTAAGATGTGTTGTACTGCCATTCAGCTAGGGGTGACCACTAAGCCCATTAATTTTGTCTTTCAGATGCAAAACAACTCAAATATGTTTCCAAGAACTTGTTGACAAATTCAGTTTGGCCATTAATCTGGGGATGATAGGTGGTGTTGAGATGCAATTGGGTTCCCTGGAGATGGAACAAGTCTTTCCAAAAATTGATGGTGAAAGTGGGGTTTTTGTTATTAGACTGGCCATGAAGCTTGAAGATATTATCCATGAAAATTTGAGCCACTGTGGATGTTGTGAATGGGTGTTGAAGAACACATAAATGAGCACATTTTGAAAGACGATCAACTACCACCATGATGACTGACTTATTGCCCAATTTAGGTAAGCCAACAATGAAATCCATAGAAATATCATGTCAAATAGCCGACAGAATAGGGGGTGGTTATATTGTGCCCTGGGCCTTGACGGTTTCTCCCTTATTGCGTTGACAAACATCACATTCAAGCATAAAGGTGCGAACATCCTATTTCATACCATCCTAGAAAAAATAACATTTGACCCTTTCATAGGTTCTGATAAACCCTAAATGCCCAGATGTGGGGGAAGCATAAAGCTCCGAAAGCACCGTAGATTTAAGTTGTGACTGTTTTCTTAGATACATATGACCTTTTTAGTGAAACACATCATTATGCCAAGAGTACACTAGAGAAACTGGAGAATTTTCTTGCAATTGTTGGATCGGGAAAGAAATTTTGGGGTCTTGCAAAGATTCTTGGTGAACAACTTGGAGCCAATATGGTAAAAGGAAGGAGAGAGAAAAGAGGGACCCTTTGTCTTCATAATTTTTGGAAAGAGCGTCAGCAACCACATTTTCTTTGCCCTTCTTGTAAATTATCTCATAATCATTTCCAAATAGCTTGGTCACCAATTTTTATTGCTCCGAGGAGGAAATTTGTTGTTCCAAAAAATGCTTGAGGCTTTGATGATCAGTTTTAATTTTGAAGAGTTTCCCCAATAGATGAGGATGCTAGAGATCCATGACATGTAGAATAGCCAATATTTCCTTTTCATGGATGGATTGGCTCAAATGTCGCTCTGAAAGTTGTTTTCTAGTGAAGGCCAAAGGTCGTCCTTCTTGCATGAGGACTGCTCCAATTCCTTTCCCATAAGAATCACATTCCAGGACAAAAGTCTTCTTGAATTCGAGAAGGGTCAGGACAAGAGTTGTGCACATAGCCTCTTTCAAAGAGTGGAAGGATTGATCAACTGTCAAAATTCAAAGCATTCTTTTTAAGGAGAGTAGTGAGAGGTGTTGCAATTTTTCCATAATTCTTAACAAATTTATGATAATATCCCATTAAACCTAGGAAACCACACAAGATCTTGAGAGTTTTGGGGAAAGGCCAATCCTGCATTGCTTCAATTTTCTTAGCATCCACCCTTACACCATACTTACCGACAATATGACCCAAATACTCCACTTCTGAGGTGTCAAAGGAACATTTAGATTGTTTTAGGAAAAGTTGGTGCTGAGAACGTAGATGGAGAGCTTTATCCACATGGGAAAGATGGGATGTCCACGTTTTACTATAGATGAGAATATCACCAAAGAAAACTAGGACATAATGATGAAGGAAAGGATGAAAGACATGATTCATGAGACTTTGGAAAGTGGAGGGAGCATTACATAGGCCAAAGGGCATGACGAAGAAATCATAGTGACCCTCATGAGTTCGAAATGCAATCTTGGGAATGTCTGCCTCTTTCATACGTATTTGGTGGTAGCCAGAATGAAGATCAAGTTTAGTAAAGTATTGAGGACCACTCAATTCATCCAATAGATCATCAATGACAAGAATGGGAAACTTGTCTTTGATGGTGAGTTTGTTGAGGGCACGAAAATTTGGACACATGCACCACGTGCCTTCTTTCTTGAGGACCATGACCACGGGAGAAGAATAGGGGCTGGTACTAGGGTGGATGACACCCGCATCGAGAAATTCTTGAACAATTTTATCAATTTCATTCTTCTAGGAAAAGGGATGACGATACATGCGAACATTGGGAGGAAGATTGTCTGAAACTAGAGGAATGGAATGATCATGAACACCACGGGAAGGGGGAAGTCCATGGGGAGTGAAAAAAATAGTTTGGTGTTTGGAGAGTATATATTGAAGGTCAGGATGCACAAAGGGTGTCTCAATTGCTTGAATGACATGGAGTTGGGAAACAATTCCTGAGTGGCCTTTTTTGAGGAGATTTTCCATTCGATGGGAACTGATGATCTCAGGGGACCATGTTGTGATGCCTTGGAAGTTATATTGTTGGCCTTCTTATTGAAATTGCATGGTTAATTCCTTAAAATCCATGAGGATGGGACCGAGAGTGTGTAACCATTATGCACCTAACACAATGTCACAACCACCCATGTCGATAGCAAACATATGCGATTTCAGGTTTTACTTGCCAACTTGGAGACACACATTTTCACAACGCCCCCCACATTTCATGGAACCTCCATTGACAATCATGATTGGAAATTTTTTGATTGCACGGATATAGAAATTGGTTTCTTGAGTAATGCAACGATGAATAAAATTATGGGTGTTTCCACTGTCAATTAGGATGATGACCTTCCGATGTTTAATGTAGCCAATTAACTTGAGGGTTTGGGGAGCAGAGAAGCTAGTGAATGCATTCAAAAAAATGATCGGTTTAACTTCTGGTGGATCATATGGTGAAGTGAGATCAATTGGATTGGGTAGCTCTGTCACGGGAGGAGCCTCTACCTCTTCATCAGAAACATCCTCAGAGATGGCCATAAACAACTTTTGTTCCTTACACTTATTCCCCGAAAAATGTGTTTCATCACAATTATAGAAAAGACCCTTGAGTTGGCGTTCAACCATTTCTGCCTAGGTTAATTTTTGGATCTTGGGAGGGGTGGGATAAGGGGCAGGATTGAGAGGGCAAGGGTGAGGGAGAGGACAAAAAGAGGGTTTGTGGTGCTAGGAAAAACAACATGTCGTGCTTCCTTGGCACGTTGAGTAGCTTCCAGCCAAGTCTGAGGGTGAGTCATGAGGACCTGGGCTTGGATTTCATCCTTGAGGCCATTGATAAAGAATTCTTGGTAAAAAGTATCATACATGCCCTCTATTATGAAATCCAGTTGCTCAAATGCAGCGATAAACTCTTCCATGGTACCAAACTGTTTCAATTTTTTCAAATGACCCATGGAGTGTGTGTCTGTGTCAAAGTGTTCATAAAGTTTGGCCACAAACTGTGTCCAAGCAACATATCCTTGGCATGATTTGTGATGCCATTGCCAACATTCAAAATCCAGATAGAGGACACCATAACAAAGTTTGGCCAAGTCATCAGTGATGACATGCAAGGAGAATTAATGTTCCATTTAAGTGACCCAACCAGTGGGATTCGAGCCATCAAATTTGTTCACCTCCACGCGTGGAAGACGCAGATCATGATTAAAGGGGTTGGACTGAAAAGGATGGGAATTGGAGGAAGTTGTACCTTTGATGTTAGAAGGTTGTTCAGATGAGATATGGACTCTAGGAAATGGCAGTTTTTCCAAGACCTTGGCATCAAAAGGAGTCAAGTTGAGAATCAAGGTGGGATGCAAGTTGGTTGGCAAGGTGGGAATTGATGTCCTTCTTCATTTCCTCTTTCATGTATTCCATTTTGGCATATATGTGGGTAATGATGTGGTTTTCAAGATCTTGGTTGCAATTTTTGGCCATGGTGAAGAGAAAATCACAGGAAGAGGTGGTAATGGAAGGTTTCTGAAAAGGGCAGGTGGGTCCACAGACAAAAAGGCTTACAAGAGATAGATACCACTACAATCAGTGTTAGAAGGGGAATCCAATAGAATAGGTCCCAAATAAGGGGGTGAGGACCACAGGAAAAAAGGCAGAAAAATGATAGGGATCACTGAAATCAGAACAAAAAAAGGAGTCTAATGGGCTCTGTCCCAAATAAAGGTGTCGGGAATGGGTTGGGACCACAAGAATAAAAAGGATGAAAAATTGATAGGTATCATTACAATCAGGATGAAAAGAGGATTCCAATGGGATAGGTCTCAAATAAGCGTGTGGGAGGCAAGGTTGCATGACAATAAATCTTGTATGTTCATTGTTTCTTTTGTTTATGTCCCAAGGATTAGGGTTTTTCAGTGTTCCTATAGACAAGGGTTTTCCCTGTGCTACAACTCTATGATATGCATGCAGGGTTGAACAATAGTACTCAGCCTAACATCTCAGGGCACCAATTAAGGAGGATAGAACATACCCTTAGCCATACTACTCAATTACCGAGGTGCTAGAGAGTATCTTCTCAAGTGTTGTTCTCAGTGGCAATATAGCAATTAGGTGGCCGATCGGTTGATCTATAGTGGACTTCAAGATACCTAGGCCAACCCGTATACAAGTGTTATCTAATCTGATACCACTCGAAGGGGTACCAATAGGGGTTACAAGGGTGTCCAACAATGTGAGCCTAAGTACCTCTTGTATTTCCTACGTGTATGCATCCCCAACCGTGGTTTATGTGCTGAACGACAGATCATTGTAGTTTTAAGATGTTGGAATACGTCTCTACCCTGAAAAATGTTTTACCCACAATTCCTGCCAAGGAAAGAGCTTCGATACCAATTGTTAGGTACCGGATCTATTATAATAGCAGGAAATAGAAATACTGCAGAGAATAACAATGGAATAACACAATATATGAAACCACGACACCAAAATAATACCTTTATTGATAGAAAACAATGCTGACTTGCCTCTTTGAGGGGGAAAACTCCAACAAAGAAACGCTCTATTACAATAATTCTCAAGACAAAACTTATCACGCCTCATACTCTTATTTATACAAATTCTATCTTCTAAAGATCATTCTAGAGGAAGACCCTTATAGAAGCATAAGTTTATATTAGGTCTTCTTACAGTGACTCATTCAAATTTATTAAATAGGCCTTATTAACTAATGTTGGCCTTTATTACATGGAAATATATTATTTCACCTACATGAAGGGTTAGGGAGGTTAGGTCCCTAGCACTCTTCAAGGGTGAAACCTCCTAATGAGCTACCACTCCAAATACAATAATTCTAGAATTTTCCATTACATTGATTAAATCCCTTTATATAGTGCTACCAACCACATAAGAATATTCTAGAGGAGGAACCTTCTAGTAAGTCCTCTTACAATTATTGTATTCACACTAGGCCTTATTTATTAAAAGGGTCCTTTATACATAACAATACTTATCCACTATTATTCCCCTTCGGTACCTCCCTAGGTACCTCATATTATTCCCCCTAGCTACAGTACATTCCATCCCCCTTATGAAAGTGTTGTGCTCAATGCTTTTTATGAGGGTCTACAACCATATACATGGGTCCCATGTCCAAGTGTTCATGTGAACTCCATGTTAAAGATATTGGAACTCAATAGCCAACTGAAAATGATCTCTAAAGATCAACATTGGTCATGTGGATCCAAATATGTAGAACCATCTAAAAATTCATCCACGAGTACTGGAGAATAAGAAAACTGAAGAAGAGTATGCATAGAAAGCTCTTGTCTGCAATCTAGGATGTGTTCTACAGAAGGTGGAGTAGAGTCATCAAATAGAAAATAAAAATAGTTGTCATCCCATAAATGACAATTATCCATATACCAATCATCACAAGCATCCTCAAAATCATACCAAGCATATGCTTCTTTGATCCAGATTTTATGAGCAGAACGAAATGAATACAGAGTATTAAAAGATGCTTAACACAGAATAACAAAGATACAGTAAAATTGGTTTTATATTCAATAAGGAAATAAGTTGAAACTGTAAAATGCAGCGGAAAACAAGCTTGTTGGAATGGTGGCGGTTTATCTCTGAGAAGAGATGTGACAGTTGCGCTCATTCACAAGAATATCATTACAATGAGGCTCTGAAGGCATTTTTACAATAAACAGGAATGTCAAAAACCCTATACATCCAAAAACCTAACCCTAGAAGATGAAGCGCCAAAAGTCATGTGGGCCCCGTTTGGGTAAGTTAGTACATCAACTTCCCAGGGTCGTAACTTTTGCATATGATCTTTGTTTTAGGTGCACAATAGCCCGTTGGAAAGGGAAATGTCTATCTGAGGACTACACATTTTTCCGCTATCTATCAAATGTCATTTTTTACTGTGGCAAGCCCTAAAAACATTGTTTAGGGCCTCAAAATGGCTCCGCAAGTCAGGGACCCAAAAAAACTCCCAAACTAGAAAACTGTCAAAATGAACCAGTTGGAATAGGTGGGAGGCCACTGACATCCATCTGGATCAATCCTCCCCCCTTAGGAACCAATGGTCTCCATTGCGTTGAGTTCCCCCATCAGATGAGGAAATTTCTGTTGAATTTGGCTCCGGGTGAGCCACTTGCCTTGGTGCAAGAGCTGCCCTGCTTTGACAACTTGATAAAGATGGATCCTTTTTTGTCAGGTGGCTTTGATTTTTGTGTCCAAAATCTAATCACTGGATTTTTGTTGCATGCAGTCAGGGTTGAGCTTTGTTGGTGTAAACTGCTCTGCTATCTCTTGTTGAACAACTGAGAGGGGGGGGCGAATCAGTTGTTACCGTGCTTAAACAATTATGCTTATTTTAAACTCTTTACAAAGCACTCAATGATAATCACAATAATGCAAGGAGATAATTAATAAGACATTCAGCATCAGTCACACATATGAGATACACAGAGACAAATATTTCCTGAGGAAACCCATAAGGGGTAAAAACCTCTTCTTCTTTATATGATAAGTAATCTTTACATTCTTTACATTATCATACATATGAGCACCAACTCATAATGAGGCTGCAACCTCTATTTTTCAAGTTGCTACTTGTTGAGAGCACCAACTAGAAGGAAGCACCAACTCCCTGGTTTCTCTAGCACCAACTAGAGGGAAGCACCAACTCCCCAAGTGTTCCAACACCAACTGGATGGAAGCACCAACTTCCAATCATACAGGCACCAATCTGTAAAACAGAGAACAACAGTTCTCCCTTGCACCACCCTGCCACCCTGGTTTCTCTGGCTGCAACCAGATGGAAGCTACAACTCCCTTTGTTCAAGCACCCACTTGAACATCCGAGGACAACAGTCCTCCCTGGCACTTCCCTACCACCCTGAAATATAAATCTTTGCTAATGAAACTTATCACAGTGATACAATATTTATCATTGGATTACCAGGCTTATCATTGTTCTGCTATGCTACTCTACTCTCCTGTGTCAGTGTCTCTCTGTCTGCATCTTCTTGGGATTTCTGATCTTCTGTGTTTCTCTATAGGAGCACCTCAACCTTCCTTTAGTGTCTCACTATCTTGTTGCACACATCCCTTGCGCTTTCTTTGCTTCTGCCTTTCATGTTATGTGCGCCAACTCCATGCCATGCACCATTCCTCTTCACTCTATTTAAGCTGCTGCACACTCCTCCTTCTATACTCCTGAATCCCTCGCAAATACAACAACCCATCTCTTCTTTGTTCTGCATACTTATAGTCTCTGTGCACCTTCTACATGCTCTCTCCATGTCAAGTGCTCTGTTTGATCATCATCACAGCTCTTCAGCTTCTCTGGCAGTTAGATCTATTTGTCAATTGCCTCTACGAACAGTCTTCATTCCACTGGCAGATTCCTTAAGACTCTTCAGCTTCTCTGGCAATCACACAAAAGTCTCTTCGAGTCCTCTGGTAGAAACCATCGGTTATTTTTAGTAGTTACATTGTGAAGTGAAACAGTAGCCCTCCGATTATATTAAAAATTGTTTACACCGTTGGAATGAATCCGTAGGATCTTACGTTTATTTCACATTTTGGTATTTCAGAATTTCGCGATTCCTATGGTTAAGGTTTCTTTACGCTTCACTGACTGATCCCCGAAACTTTGAAATGGAGCTTGGTTGCACTAGCTCCTTCCTCCATCTTCCATCGATGTGACCAATGTCTGTGACCACAGCCTACACCAAAAGCTATTTTCACATTTCGGCGATTCCTGTTGCGAGGCATCTCAACTCTCGAAGTCGCGGTCCCCGAAACTCCGAAATGGAGCTTGCCACCTCAAACTTTTCCCTACAGCTCTTCGACGATGTGACCACCATCGGTGACCGAGTGTTTATTCAACACTTCATTTCGCAATTTCGTGTTTCGACACTTCGGGACTTCTATTGTGTGGCGTCTCGACTCTCCAAGTTGCGATCTCCGAAACTCCGACATGGACCTTAGCTGGACTAGCTTCGATGATTTCAACATTTCATATTTCGGCATTTTGTGATTTCGCATGTCACGAATTCTTGTTGCAAGGTATCTCAACTCTCCAAGTTGCAGTCCCTGAAATTTTGAAATGGAGCTTGCTGATTCGAGCTCTTCTCTACAGCGCTTTGATCTCCAGATCAACGGTCCACAATCCGTGGTGATCAGACGGCTATCCTCTGCCCCAGAACTTCATCCTTCGGGACTTTGGGGGAGTGATGGAGTTAAAACTCTCGAAGCAAAAAAAAAAATCCTGGAGTGAGGTCAGTCTTGCGTCACTCGATGATGTTTCATGACCCGAGTGGTTGCCACGTGTCACTCAGAATTTGTGAATTCCAGTGGCCTTGCCAAATCAACTTGACACTTGTTGTTGTCTGATCATGCCACGTGTCATAGTATTCCACCTGTCCTTTCTGACATGGTCTGCCACATACACTTCCTTCTTCCGGGATTTCAGCTTTTTGCATTTCACGATTCCGGGACTCATGATCATGAAGAGTCTTGACTCTTCCATCTCCCGATATCTGAAACTCCGAAATGGAGTTGGATCAACTGTATTTCGGTATTTTACATTTTGCCTTTTCGGGACTCCTGTGGTGAAGAGTCTCGGCGCTTAACTCCTCCAACTCCTGGTATTTGAAGTTTCGATATGGAGTCTTTGATAATTCGCGACTTCAGGACTCCTGTAGTAAGAGTTCTTGACATTCCCAACTTCTGGTATCCGAAATCCCGGTATCTGAAACCGTCTCCTGCTTTCGGGCTTTTGGCGTTTCGTATTTCACGATTCTAGGACTCCTGATGATGAAGAGTCTTGACTCTTCCACCTCTCGGTATCCGAAACTCCGAAATGGAGTTATTTCTCAGTCTGTGAAACTCTTGTTGATGTGCCTCTTTCAGGATTTCGGGATTCTGGATTTCGCAACTCTGGGACTCTTGTGTTGAAGAGTCTCAACTCTTGACTTCTCAATCTCCTGGTATCCGAAACTCCAAAATGAGTTTTACGCTTCTGGTCTTTCCATGCAATTATCCCTGTGTTGTTGATCTTCCTTGTCTGCTTGTTTGCTATCAAATAAACAAGCACAGTCTTGCACTCTTCGTGCACCTCTACACTATCTCTTCTGAGCTTACATGTCCCTGTTTTTCCATTGTTGCACACTCTGATCTTGCCATCAATGACAAGCACACTTGCCTGATAAACATGACAACGTCTCTGAGGTGTCCAATAATGGTGGGAAATATGGCCGAAGGAGAGCCACGTTGAAGACTGGGTGTAGGCCAAGGAAAGGGGGAATGTTGACCACAAAATCATTGTCACCAACAACCTTGGTGATACTGTATGGACCATACCGGAGTGGGCGAAGCTTCCGATGGGGCCCTATAAGGCGTTCTTTCTGCAAGTGCAACCAAACTTTGTAGCCCACCTAAAACTTATGTGGCACCCAGTGTTGATCATGGAGTTGTTTGTACTTGGCATTAGACTTCTGTAAAATATCCTGAACCTTTTGGCGGATGTGCTGGATCCGCTCAATGAACTGGGTGGCTTTGTCAGCTTCTGGTGGAGCAGGGGATAAGTCAACCGAGGTGGTCGCCAAGGGTAATGCAACATCCATGGGGCCCAATGGTTGGAATCCCAAACCCACTTGAAAGGGCTTGTGGCCAATTGAGCTATGCAGAGCTCAGTTGTAGCTATGTTGGACATAGGGAATACTTTCATCCCATATGCGGGGGTGCTTGGAATTGTACATGTGCAGGATATGTATGATCATATGATTGACGACCTTAGTTTGGCCATCTGTCTGGGTCTTGAAGGCAGTGGATTTGGTGAGCTTGGTATCCAGTAGTGACCAGAGGCTCGACCATAATCTGTCGAGGAACCGACTGTCCCGATCTGAGACAATGGTTTGTGGGATCCCAAAGTGTACCCAGACGCATTCAAAGAAGAGCTTGGCAGTGGCCTCTACAGTGATGTTCTTCTTATCGGCAGCCAGAACTGCCATCTTGGAAAAGTGATCAACAACCACAAAAACACAGTCGTTGCCCCTCTTGGTGGGAGAGAGGCTTGACATGTAGTCCATTGAGATGGATTCCCACAGCTTGTCAAGAGTAGGAAGAGGGGTGTATAGGCCCTGTTTATTAGTGGTCGGTTTGGAAATAGCGCAGGCAGTGCAGGACCTGATATACTTGCTGACATCCTGTCGAAGTTTCATCTAGTAACTGCATCACTGCCATTGTCTTTTCGATGCCAAAGTGTCCTGCCACCCAATTGTAGTGATCTTCCCAAATCAGCTTCACATGCTCACTTGATGGAACATAGAGATGGCCCAGATGATACAATATCCCATCCTGAAGATGGAAATTAGCGACCACTGAGTTTTCTCCCAACATTTGGTAGGTGATGGAGAAGTCAAGGTATGTCTCATAGAGGTGGGGCCATCCTGAGGTCTCATGGTCACAAGAGTCTAACACTGTGGTGAGTGTCGCGACTCAAGGTCGGTTGAGGCAATCAAAAACTCGATTGGTACTTCATGTTTTATACTTGATGTTGAGGTGGAACTATTGTAAGTATGTCGACCACTTTTGATGGCGGTCATTCTGCAATTTTCCTTGGGTCTGCATGAACTGTAGTGGCTTGTGATCAGTGTGGATGATTGTCTCCTTCCCTAGAATGTAATGTCTCCACTGGCAGCAGGCTTTCACAATGGAGTACTTTTCTTTGTCGTAAGTAGGGTACTTACAGACAACATCTGATAGTGTCTCACTATGATACACCACAGGGTGTCCATGTTGAGTGAGAACGCCGCCCACAACATAGTATGAAGCATATGTCTCGATCTCAAAGGGATGTTGCAGGTCTGGTAATGAAATTACTAGGGATGATCACAAATGCTGCTTCAATTCATCGAAGGCTTGTTGTTGGGACATTCCCCACACAAATGTTTCCTTACCGCCACCCCTGGTTACTTGACTGAGGGCCTATGCGATATGAGAGAATCCCAACAAGAACCTGCAATAGAAATTGGCGAGGCCCAAGAAGCTCTGAAGCTCAGTGAGTGTGGTTGGGGTTGGCCAGTCACGAATGACCTGGATCTTGGCTAGATCCACATGCACACCATGTTGATCAACAATGTAGCCTAAGTAATGGACCTTGTCCATGCCAAATGATCATTTTTCCAATTTTGCATATAGTTTGTGTTGCAGCAAGGTGTGCAGAACCTACTGAATATGTTGCAAGTGTTCCGCCCAAGTTTTGTTGTAGATGAGGATGTCATCCAGATACACCACTACAAAAGTAATGCTAAAAGTTCGCAGGATATCATCCATCATCCTCATAAAAGTTGTTGGAGCATTTGTCAAACCAAAGGGCATGACCAACCATTCAAAAACACCTTCTTTTGACTTGAAGGTGGTCTTCCATACATCTATATGTTCTATTGGGACCTGGTGGTAGCCAAACTTCATATCAATCTTACTAAAGTATTTGGCCCCCATGATTTGATCAAGGAGGTCTTCGATTCGGGGAATCGGGTACCGGTTCTGAACTGTGATTTTATTCAGGTCCCGGTAATCAATGCAGAGTTTCCATGTCCCATATTTCTTCTACACCAGTATGATTCATCTCCCACAAGGTGATGAGATCAGATGGATGTGCCCCTTGTGGAGCCATTCTTGGATCTACCTCTTGATCTCCTCATTTTCTAACAGAGAACGAGGGTAGACCAACCCATTGGGTAGCGATGCGCCTGGGGTCAGATCGATGGGATGCTTTTCCTAGAAGTGCAGAGGTACCCTGGTAGGAGAGGAAAATATATATGAGTATTCTTCTACGACCTTATCCACTTGCTTCTGTTGTGTGGAGAGATCGATCATGGAGACCCTCGATGTGGCTATGATGTTTCACTTACTCTGAGAGCGAATCATGAAGAAGACAAATTTCTTGGTCTAATAGATGACCTTCTTGCATTGCTTGGCAGAGATCAAAGAAATAGCACTAGGAGGGACTACCTTGGGTATCCTGTACAATTTCCTGTTCAAATTAATAATAACACTACGAGGCCTAGACTCATATACAGCATGAAGTTTCCCTAAATAAAGTTGGATCAAAAAAACATTACAAACTTCGAGAGGAGCAACATCACACAATACCTCATCTTTGAAGGGCTTGATGTCGTACAGAAGTTGACACTGTTGGTTGACGTAGAGACCGCTTTCTTGGTGGAGCCTTCCAATGGTGTAGGGATGCAGGTGCGGCGTTGTCGGGAGAGTAAGTTGCTTGATGACCTCTACTGAGATGAGGTTCTTCTGGCCATCGCTATCAACTATGAAGTGCAGTGGGGTGCCTTTTACCCACATCTGTGAATGGAAAAGGCATTCACCTTCTTCTAGCTCGTCTGGTTCACCAAGCTGGAGCTTGGTGGTAGCAGCAGTGGCACTGGGTTTTGTGTCAATGATCCATCTTCCGCTTTCTGGTTCTGACTTGGAGTTAGAACCTGCATCTGATTTAGAGGCTTTCACTTCGACCACCAGCAACTGCTTTGACTAGCAATGAGCAGTGTTATGCCAAGGGCTCTTATGGAAGTCACACCACTTCTCTGTATATTTCTTTGTCTTTATGGTGTCCTTCTTTGCTCGCGGCTTGGATTGGTTGTCCTGATACTGTCCATATTTTCTCTGTGCTTTGTTCTGTGGGTTGGGGCCTCCCTTTCCTTGTTTTTGCTGTGAGGGGTTCCCAGACCCAAATTGTTGCATCTTTTGTTTGAGCGTCTACTCGATTTTGACGACATATCGATAGGCCATGCCCAAGGACGATATGTTCAGAAATTCCACTTCGATATGGATGTATCTATGCATAGCACTGCGATACTTGAGCACCAGATGTCGCTCTGAATATTTGATACCTAGCTTGGTGCGCAGGGCATGGAAGATATTTGTGAAATCTGGCACTGCTTGATCTCTTTCTTGCTGCAATGTGGTCCATTTGGTATGACATCTCTGAAGGATTCCCAGGTGGTTGCGACTGTAAATAATGAGGGTTCCTCTATTTCCTTTTTCTCACAGAAATTTTCCCACCAATCTTTGACATGGGGAATGGCTTTGAGGAGCGCAAAAGTATTTTTTTTTCTTTATTTGAAAAGTTATGGACAAAAAAATACCCTTCTAGTAGATTCAACCACTTGTGTACAAAATCTACATCTATCTTATCTTCAAATATAGGAATATAGAAGTTGATTTGTACCTTGAAGGGGGTGGCACCTCTGCTCGAGGAAGATGTGTCACATGTTGGTAGCCACCGAAGGATTTGCATGAAACTATCCATCATATTGTTCTTTGTTGCGTGAGGGCTTCCTCAAGAAACATTTTGAAAGGATCTCATGTCCCTTCATATTTCTTTTCTCCTACCATGAGAGGTCGTTTGGGCGTGCAAGAGCTTTTTTTCTCAAGAGAAACAAGCTCGAGACAAAATTCTTTGTACCCTGACCTTGTTGGGGACATGCATTAAGATGACAAGGAGCAGACTGCTCTAATACCACTAATCCAGATTTTATGAGTAGAACGAAATGAATACAGATCATTAAAAGATTCTTAACATAGAATAATAGAGATACAATAAAATTGGTTTTCTATTCAATAAGGAAATACACTTAAACTGTAAAATGCAACGAAAAACAAGCTTGTTGGAATGGTGGCGGCTTATCTCTGAGAAGAGATGTGACGACTGCACTCATTAGCAAGAATATCATTACAATGAGGCTCTTAAGGCCTTTTTATGATAAAAAGGAATGTCAAAAACCCTAGACATCAAAAAATCTAACCCTAGGAGATGAAGCGCCAAAAGTCATGTGGGCCCTGTTTGGGTAAGTTAGTACATCAACTTGTCGGGGTCGTAATTTTTGTATACGATCTTTGTTTTAGGCACACGATAGCTCGTTAGAAAGGTCTATCCAAGGACTACACATTTTGATGATATTTATTAAAGGTTATTATTAATTGTGGCGAGCCCTGAAAATGTTGTTTAGGGCATCAAAACGACCCCGCAAGTCAGGGACCCGAAAACTAGGAAAAGAACTGCAAAGTGGAAAACTGTCAAAATGAACCAGTTGGAATAGGTGGGAGGCCACCGAAATCCATCTGGATCATTCTTGATTATATTCATCCATGATTTCCTGCATAATATATCTCTCTTGCATTGCAAGTGTGATCGCTTGAATATTTTGAACATGTGCTTGAATATTTTGAACACATGTCTCGAGGGCTTCAAACTTCCATTGAACTTCCATGAGGAGTATACTATCCATTGGAAACACCACATATAATATACCAAAATAAATCTCTTAAATTTCTCTATCCAATGGCATTGATCTGGTAGCAATATGAGCACCATGTCAAAAGTTATGAGCTTTACAATCTCGCCATTGTCACGAAAACCCCAAAAAAATTGATGATTTTAAATCAGCGATATCTTCACTTCTGGAGCTCCGATTTGGATGATTGATTTTGAGATTGGGTGAAATTGTGAGAGGAACTCGTATCTACAATTTTTGGGGGAAAATTCAACACCAATTGCTACATAAATCTGCAAAATCGCGCAGTCGTCCACGAAAAACCCTAAAATTTTGCATATTTTAAAATGTTGATATCTTCACTTTTTAGACTTTGTTTAAGACGGTTTTTTTTTTAATTGGTTGTTTTTCTGAGAGGATATCAGATATACAATCGGTTTCATCAAATTCTTCACAAACTGTTACAGAAATTGCTTGGAATGTGGCACTCCTCTTTTTTTCTTCTTCGAAAAAAAATCTGCAAAATAAATAAAAAAAATAAAAAACTCGCTTTTGTGATCGAAGAAAGTTCTTTGATACCACTAGTTAAGTACCAAATTTCTGCAAATGAAATCACCTCAAAATATCCATAGAACAATATAGAAAATCACCCACTTTATTATTATGAAAACTCTTGAGGTATGAAAACACCACACATTAGATCCTATTACAGAAGGGATCCACTTATATTCACTTGCCTCTTCAAGGGGGAAACCTCCTAATTAGTTACCGCTCCAAATACAATACTTCTTTACTTTGAAATTACATTGCTTGAACCCCTTTATATAGTTCTATCATCC
This sequence comes from Picea glauca, assembly GCA_000966675.3. Taxonomy (NCBI): domain Eukaryota; kingdom Viridiplantae; phylum Streptophyta; class Pinopsida; order Pinales; family Pinaceae; genus Picea; species Picea glauca. The sequence goes on along the minus strand of JZKD02S1972349.1, from coordinate 125,545 downwards.
ACCTAAGAATATTCTAGAGGAACCTTCTAGAAGTGGAACATTCTAATAAGTCCTCTTACATTTATTGGATTCACACTAGGTCTTTTTTCACTAAAAGTGGCTTTTATACTTAACAATACTTATCTACTATTATTCCCCTTGGTTACCTCCCTAGGTACCCCATATCATTCCCCCTAGATACACTAAGCAATGTAGTATAGCTAGGGGGAATAATATGGGGTACCAAGGGAGGTACCCAAGGGGAATAATTGTAGATAAATATTGTTATGTATAAATGCCACTTTTAGTAAAAATGGCATAGTGTGAATGCAATAAATGTAAGAGGTATTATTAGGAGGTTCCACCAACTAGAATATTCCTTCTCTAGAATGTTCGTAGGAGATGGAGAGTGCTATATAAAGAAGTGTAAGCAATGTATTGGAGCATAGTGAAGAAAATTGTTATTGTAATAAGCAAGGATTGCTTGAGGAGTGTTATCCTTCCATAAGGATTAATATATGGTGTTACCCTACCTCATGGGTTTTGTCCACATTCTTCTGTTGAATATTTGGTGAATGGTTTGGTTTATTGTTGTTGATATTAAGGTTTATTTCTGAAGTTATATTTTCATATCTATTCAAGTATGCAATAAGTGGTATCAGAGCTCTTTCCTTGGCCACAGAAATGAATATTTTTTTTCTTTTTGCATAATTTTTTAAAAGAAAAAAGGGGGCGACGCACTTAAGATTAAATTCTGAAACTTTCAAATCCAAATTTTCATAAATCAATTGGGTATTTGAATTCATCTCGGAAAAATACCCAATTTCAAAAAAATTGTTTGTCTAAAACGGAGTCTAGGAAGTAAAGTTATCAACATTTTAAATTCAACAAATTTTCAAGGTTTTTTTGGAAAAAGTTGTGCGATTTGCACAGTAAGTTATTTTTACATCCTAGTTTGTTGAAGATTTCCTCCAAGCAAGATGTATTTTACAGGAAAAGATAATGGTCCTAGTATTGAAGACTTCTTAAAGTCCCACGAATCATAATGGAAAGAGAAGTGTGTTGAGGAAAAGATATGAAATGATCTTACTCAAGCATTTTTAGACTTTACTTGGCTAAAGAAAAGTAGACGGGAATATCACCCTATGTTTATAGCCAACAAAAATAACATCTTAACTCACAAGTATTAATTATGAGTGCTTAGGCTAGTCTTTTATCAACAAAAAGCTTGCTGGAAATTCATTTTTTATGTAATTTTCTGAATATAACAGTTGTTGAAATAAATGTAAGAAAAAAAGTAAAGACACCAAGATGAGAATCAAGACAGATGAGACATAAAGAAATCCTATATTTCATTCCAATTCACCAAAGATTCATTTTCTTTACAAAATCTCAAACAAAAATCTTGGACCAAATTCAAACTTAGACATCCCTGATGGAACATACAAAAGGACACCTGACAGAAAACCAAAATTGAACTCTAAAAGTTGGATCAACTTGCCACAGATTGATGCCCACTCGACTCTGCACAATAGCCTATATCAGTCATGAAAACTAATTCACAAACAGACAAGTCTACATAGACTATCAAAGACATATCAACACCTCTGAAAAAAAAGTGTCTGAATGATTTGATTTAGCCCTGAATATTGATGTCTACAATAAGACCCTTCTATCATAAAAGAGAACCAGGCTTGTGATGAATATATGAATGAATGAAAACTGAACTATCCCAACATAAACTCAAAGAGCAAACCTTAGCATGATTCTTCTTCCATCCTCCTTTGTTCCTCCCTTTCCTTTTGCTTTTAACAAATTAGAATTGGTTGAAGAAGTTGAACCAACTCATTAGTTAAGTTAATTAAAAGACTTAACTAACTTTAGTTAGGGGGAAGAGTAATAATTAAAAAAAGGGTCATAAATAAATAATATCTAGTAGGTGGGACCCCTTGTGAGTCCCTTTAGTTCATAACAATAATAACAATCATAAGATAACCATTAGTTAAGAAAAACACACTTCCTTGTGCCTCCCATCAATATATTCACTTTTGGCAATTTTAGCTTATGAAATTTGAAATTATTTCAAAATAATACTCATATATCCAAAATAAAACATGTTGTCCAAAGATCCTTGAAGTCAACTGTCATAAAAC
>JZKD02S1972349.1:81757-93247 GCA_000966675.3 Picea glauca | reverse complement strand
TCTGTTTTATGAATAAAGAAGAATTGAGATGTTTTGGTTTGTCTATCTTATTGCATATGGTTGAGGTATGTTCCATGGTTATCTCTTTCTGTTATTTGTTGCATACACACATATAGACACATCTAAAAGGTAGATTAGCAAAGTGTTTGACGAAATACCTCACTCAGTAAAAGTTTAAAAAGACACCAAAACAATGATGATCCTTGCATAATGGCTTGGGATCATTACAATGAACCTCCTAAATTCATACTAAGCCCACTTTTAAAACCTAGTCATATTATGTTTCTAATATTTATCCCCAAATCTCATTGATGTTTTTTGTCAAACAATTGGCATGAAACCACAAATTACATCTTAACACTCATATTTTTTGCCCAATACAACCTAGTGTTGTAACTAATACCACTTTGTGGCATCCTTGCCCCTCACTCCTAACCATATGACGGATAACCATGAACAAGAATCTCAAATTTCATCCCTCAAGGAGAATTTCCCCATAATAACAACTAATATAACCTCCCCATAAGAACCAAAATGATAATAAATGGATGCACAGTGCAAATCAAAAGAATGCAACAAAATAAAATAGCATGGATTCACATAATTTCATTACACTAAATACCCATGAACAAAATAATAAATATCCACACATAGCATGGCATAATACATAATTTTGCTTAACAAAGAATAAGAATAATTTTGCATATCCATAAACAACAAAAGGAGACTTGTCTTTTTGGTCCAAGAAACTAGCTATGTAAGAGAAATCTTACACCCAATACATCCTAGTGTTGTAATTGATACCACTCTATGGCATCCCCACCCCTCACTCCTAACCACGGGACGGATAACCACAAAAACTAATCTCAAATTTCATCCCTCAAGGGAAATTTCCCCATAATAAAAACTAATAGAACCTTCCCATAAGGACCAAAATGATAATAAATGGATGCATAATGCAAATTGAAAGAATGCAACAAAATAAACCAACACAGATTCACAAAATTTCATGACACCTAAATTCCCATGGACAAAATAAGAAATATCCACACACAACCTGGCATAATACGCAATTTTGTTTAACAAAGAACAACAATAATTTTGCATATCCATAAACAACAAAAAGAGACTTATCTTTTTGGTCCAAGAAATTGGCCATGTAAGTGCAATCTTCCACCCAATATAGCCTAGTGTTATAATTGATAGCACTATGTGGCATCCACACCCCTCACTCCTAACCACGGGATGGATAACCACAAAAAAGAATCTCAAATTTCATCCCTCGAGGGAAATTTTCCCATAATAATAACTAATAAAACCTCTCCATAAGGACCAAAATGATAATAAATGGATGCACAATGCAAATCAAAAGATGCAACATAATAAGGATTCATATAATTTCATGACACCTAAATGCCAATGAAGAAAATCAGAAATATCCACACACAACATGCATAATACATGATTTTGTTTAACAAATAATACAATAATTGTGCATATCCATAAACAACAAAAGACTTATGCTTTTGGTATAAAAAATTAGCTATGTAAGAGCAATTTTCCACCCAACCATAGGCATCCAGTGCAAGTACCACCCCCAAGTCGAGCTATGAATCCACTAGGGTTAAGGACCTAAGCAACATGTGTTGTAGAGGAAAGTCCCCAATGATGAGGGTTACTCATTGATGGGGTGATCAAAGAAAAATAACTCCTTTCCTAGATAAAAAACTACGTCATCATAAATGAAATGAGATAAAAAGAGGAAAGTACTTGTAATCCGATGACTAATCCTTTTTCCTTTCATGAATAATCCAGATAACTCTCTTTCAACACCAAGATCTTCTCCAAATTTGCACACAAATAGAAATGCAACCTTTCTCAAAATCTCAATAAGCACATAAAGAGATAAACATAAACTTATAACAAGTTGATTCTAATTGACACTAGGTAACTAATTCAACCACAAATCCTTGAATTGAAAGCAAATTATTATCATATTGCACAATGATTTCAAGGGACGAGAAGAAGAAATATCTTCATGTATTAATAAAAAATAAACAACAATAAGATAAATATACATGATTATTATTGTCGATACCTTCATCACTGAAATCTGCTTTCCTCTAGCCTAGACCACTTATCAACTTTAACTTCATATGCAAGTCTTGGTTTTAATTTGGATGAGAAACTCAAGGAGGGTTTAGGTCCAACTCAAAACTAAAGGATGCAATCAAAACTAGGAATTCTTCATGGTGTAAAAGCTATAAAAACCCCATGTAGATCCTCCAAACAATTCCTCCAACATATAGGTGCTCTAATTGGTCGATGCCCCTTCTCCCAACATAAGACTCCAATTTATACCTTGAGAATGTAGTTTAGTTCAGTGGAAATGGAGATCAAGGTTGTGCAAGTGTATAGTCCCATGATCCCTACTCAAGGACATGCATTTTGCACATTTATTATTTTTTGGGGGCCATTTTGGAGGTGCTTGTGGGTTGCATGAAGGAAACTTGTGAGCAACACACAAGTTGCTCAAGGAAAAGTGGCATGCATCAAGTTAAGGGCTCAAAAATATATGAAGGAACTGGAGAAATGATGGAATGATCGTGAAAGAGTGGCCAACAAAGCATCAGTGGCCAAGGAAGACCAAATGAAGCTATAACAACATGCTTTCATCTCTCTCAGCCTGTTACCCCTCGTATTGGCATGAGTGGTATCTTGTGTTTCTCATCACATCATAGGTTTTCCAAGGGTGAATTACAGGGATGTTGATGGACTTATATGCCTTATATTCATGCTTGGTAACACTACATTTTGGTTGGGCATATCTTTGATGTGGCTTATATGGTGGTACTTGGTTAACTCTTCATGGTTGCACTTGATGGATAGTTGTAGCATGCTCCTTTGTACCATGGTGAATGGTGTTCAAGGTTGGCCTAGCCTAACACTCACACGTATGAGGGTATCTTTCTTAAATGCAATGTTGGCTTACAATGAAATTTTCTAAGGTCATCCTCATCATTCATACCAATGTGGTGTATGGGTACATATGTAAAGAAGACTATTACTATGTTGTGCCTATTCTAACACTCACACACCTTAGGGTCTCTTTCTTAAATGTGAGTGTTGGCCTAGCTCAACACTCACACGTCTCAAGGTATATTTCTTGAATGTGAGTGTTGGCATCACTTATGAATTATATTGGAGTGCACTCTTAAATGGAATGATGGCACGCACTAATCCAACTTTTTCTTTCGAGTCATGTTATGGACGTCACATGGGATATCATCTTATGTGCTAGTTTGAGTTCATGGTGTGAATAAATTTTACGAGGAACGATCATATCTTAAAATTAAAGTATGGGTTGCCCCTTTTAATGTGTCATGCAGTGACTTATTAAAGTCGTAGGCTAAAGATTCTATGAAATGAAAAAAAATTCTGGGGATATTTACCTGAAATCCAGTGAGAAATTGTTGGACTCATAGATTTAGCCTACTATTTTTGTAGAATCTGAGTGCCCTAGGAGTTTTTCAACACGCTGAATCCATTTCTGCATTCAGAAATGAATTCTGAACAACAAAAAATAGTGATTCGTGTAAATTTATATCGTCGGATTTCGGCAAAAAAAACCATTTCGTAGAACAGCTATCCAACGCCCTTATTAAAATGTATTATGTGGAGGGGGTGCAATATGCCTAAAGATTGAGTTGTCGTCATTTCCTTTATAAACCGCCAAGCTATATTGCAGGGCCCATTGTCGTTGATGTGGATAGGGATATGGGGTCATCGCTTTGACCATGGCACATCGCCAATATAGATGCCACATTTCCAACCGTCGTTATCCATATTGGTGTAGTCTAAACATTTTATGTTTTTTACTTTTCGAAAACTAGCAGTGGAATCCAACCACATAATTGTTGGTGAAATCATAGTTTTACATTGTTTAAATCACGTTTTTGATTGCATAAATTGATTTAGCACCCTCAAAAATCCCAGGGCACCCAAAATATGTGATCTTAACCATTGAAATATGCAATTTTTTGTATTTCCAACTGGATTATGGGAAAAACTCATCGAGAAAAGTACCTGAAAAAAGGTAAAAATATAGAATGTTTAGACTATGTCTATCCATATCTTCTCAATAATTAAGCTACAGTGATGGTGCCATATGATCACATGGACCCCTCGACTTGAAGATTTTGCACGGAAGCCAGTTGTATCATGCTCTTGATGTCATACAATCCATTAAATAGCTACCATTTGAACCATAGCATAACCTTGTAAAGGAAGACCTCTTCAATAAAGCAAGTTGTTGACTTTTCTTCATAGTTATCATTCTTTACGGAGGTCAATTAACCACTTGGGGGAGGTGGTTACATTGTTATTGGCTATTTTGGGAGATTGGTTGAGAAGGTTGCTAACCCATTAGCTACTTTTGGGATGTAGTTGCAACTAACTCTTAGTTTGTCCTTTCGTGACTTGGTTGTTGGAGTTAGTTAGAGGGGATAATAATATTTTTGTTTTTCTAGTGTATTTTATTGGAGGAAGTTGAGATCTCAACTAACCTCTTGCTACTTTTAGTAAGCAAGTAGTTGAGGATCTTATTTTTGTTGTATTCCTTAGAGGGAAAAGTCGATCTAGGAAAATAAATAAATTTTTATTGTACGAGGAGTTTGAACTCAAATCTATATAAATATTTTTCTCCATTTGTAAATGGATTGGAATTGTCGAGAAATGGAAGTTATTGTCAGCAATCTAGCTTCAAGTTTGAAGATTTGTCTTTCATTTATGTAAGTTATGTTGTTGTTTATGTAATTTTACATGTGGAATTGTTATAGGGCAACTACTTGGAGGTTAAAGGTGTTGTTTGATTTTGAATGTCAGAGGCAAATAAGGCCATAGATGAGCTCCTAGTATGTTGGGGGAGTCTATAGTGGTGTAGTTAAGTCACATGCCATGCTTTCTAATCATTTACCTTTTCAAGATCACAACATTTCATATGCCATATTTAAGTAGTGAGAATGTATGCATACAGTCTTGGGGTAGGGGATACCTTACACTTGCTTTGAGAAGGCCTCTTTAGTGACCCTCTCCCTCACTTATCTTGTAAAATCCTAACCATCCAAATCTATTTTTGAATCAAGTTTAGGTGTCTAGAACATGTCAAATGGTTGCATGTAAACCCTTGACTCGCCCTCTTAAAATTACTGAAGTGAATACATAGCCCAAGTAGGTGAGGCACTAGTCTCCCTTTCATTGATAACATTTTTTCCTTCTTTTCATCAACATGGTTGCAAGGTTCTCTTTACTCCCACTCTTATTACACAAAGTAAGCCTAGTTAACCCATAGGGAAAACCCCCTTGACTAGGAAACCTTTCTCGAATCTAAAGTGCAAAGGAGGGTTGGTGAGGTGATAATGGACAACCTCCTAGGTTCCACAAGGCTAGCATCCATTTATGGGACTTTAAGTTGAAGATGCTAGTTTGTGTGGTAACACAACCCAACCCATCTACTCTCATGCTCAACCAATTTTCTCATTGCATAGCATTATAGGCATCTCATTTAGCCTTCAACAATAAGGAACTTTCTTTCACTACCACACACAACAAGAAAGATCTTATTTTTCTATGCTTAATAGTCCCTTAGAGATATTCTTCCCTCTAGTGCTCTTTAGTGTGGACATAAAGAACCCAATCTATTGTAGCATTCCTGAGAATTTCCTGCAAAATCAACACTTATCTCTCCAACATACAAATAGTATATAGTGAACAATGGGTGATGAATTCCTATCTTGCCCAACCTCTATGATCACCTACAACCATCTATAATCCATCCCAAGTTTGCAATTTCTATAATTCATCCCAAGTTTGCAACTTCCCTCTTTACGGTGTCGATTTTGGTTAATTTCCAGATTGGTAGGGTTGGTAATGGAGAAAACAGCATGAACTACTTAGGAAGTGCATACGAGATTTTTGGATTGAAATACAAATTTAAAGGCAATGAGAGTATTGGTGGAAGCGATGACTAACCATACTTTTGACTAATGGAATGTAGGACTCTTACACTTTCCATGATGATTTTACTCAACCCATGTTTCCATAACTATGTGAAAAGACTTTCCCTCGCCAACCTCTTATATGCATTGAATGATTGGTTGATAAGTCAAAGGAAGTGGATGGATTCCTTTAAGGCATGTGCTAAAAGAAATAGATTCTATGGTTGACACCTGGAAATAGAGAATTTATTTTCCCACAATCCCCCTCTCCTCTTCCCATTGAGTGGAACCATAGCCCCTCTTGTGCTCTTCATAGCCATCTTGGACCATTATATATTATATTCCAGCATTAATATTTACATAACTTGAGTCCATAATGGCAAGCCTATCACATGTTCCATATACACATATTTATACCATACATGCCTAGCCCTTCATTAGTCAAGCCTTGGCATCAAGCTCCACATTTGGAATCCATACTAGCATATTTACAACATTTACATAAACTGAGTTAATAGATGCCTAGGGGAAAAAATGGGGTATTACATGTCTCTAATGAGGTCAGGGCCGAGGGAGTTGGGCCTTAAACTAATCAAGCCTAATGATGACTTCCCTCATTGATGCAAGTGACCTCACATGGAACATGAAGTAAAGAAAGGCAATGAAGCATGAGATCCTATCAAGATATTGCTCTAAGAATCCCCTAAGTGATAAAGGAATAAAATTAAGCATCATTTTGCCCAAATCTTTTAACGACACCCAACAATGACGAATGCACCTTTGGTAAATAGTCGTTTCAAAAGAATGCCACTCTTCAAGGTGCAAGTTAATTTTGATATCCATGTATTTGAAGGAGTGGATCTGTTCTCTTTCCCATCTACAACTAATTCAATTTCACCCATTCTATTAATTAATTAAAATATCCCTTCTTGGATGGGTGTAAAGAAAGAGTATTTAGTGTTAAGTTTTTTTTTTAAGTTTTGTAAATCAACAAGTCAATGACATGGGTGTTTATTTGGAACCATTGATAGAAGAGATGTTGTTGTTGTGGAATGGAATTCAAATGTATGATGTTTCATAATATTTGTCTAAAAAGTCATTTGTGATCTATAGTGTAATTTGTTGGGACATCATTAACTTCCTAGGCCTTGGAGCTTGCTTAAGTATACCAAGAATTCGAATTTTATGAAATAATTCAAATCATTTTAATAAATTAATCAAACATTTTTGTTCATCAACATTTTATGGTATGTTCATTTTGATGTATCATTTATCTTATTGGTGTGGTTTGAGACTAAGGACAAAAGGATTGTGTGCTTGTCCATGTTTAGGAGGACATTTATTTAAGGTATTCCATGGATTTTCATTAATATGTCTATGAAATATATAGGAGGTTTTCACACGTGAAGAATTGTTTTCATCAAGCAAAGAAAGATTTTAATGGACTTTTTTTTTTTGGGGGGGGGGGGTTTCCTTCCATCTAGGGGAATCGGTAACTCATCGAGATTACCTGGGCGAGGCCCATGTTCAAATCCGTCTCTCTGACACTATAAACCCTAGGCTAGTACCAACAACCCGCAAACAAGCGTCTAGCAGGAAACTTATGACTTAGCATGGACGGAGATGTTCGAAGACACACCCAAGGGGGCGTCCCACTTAAGGGGGGCACCTATCCTTCTAGCCTTATCACAATGTGCCAACAAACCAATAATGGGATTTGAACCCGGATGGGAAGGCGAACAAATAGTTCCCACAACCACTCAAGCTACGAACCCTGGACTAAAAGGGGGAAGGGTGCAACACTAGGACTTCTCGGGAGGTCACCCATCCCAGTACTACTCTAGCCCAAGTGCACTTAACTGTGGAGCTCTGATGGGATCTGGTGCATTAATGTTGGTATGATCACACCCTTAATGGAAATGTTGAGGAAATACCCCCTCCTCGTATAAAGACACTAATGGATTAAGGAAAAAAGATTTGAGAGTGAAAGGACAATATGTTGGAGGAAATGCTCAATGGTGACGTTGAAACTCTCGAGCATCTAGATGACATTGAAATTCCTCATGATTGCATGCCCATAAACATGAACATGGATTCCAAATTTTATGATCTCTTGTATTGAGAAGAACTTTTAGTGGTACATTTATTAGATCCAATGCATTCAAGAAAATGTTATAATCTCTCTGGAAACATAGTACTTCCATTGAGAAAGGTCATATAAAAACAAAGAAACATCTACAAAAAATAAATACAAATGGCCAAATAATATATTCCAATGTGCCATGGATATTATATAAGGATGAGTTAGAGCTTGTGAATAAGGTGATTTGTACAATTCAAACAACAACAAGATATGATTCTTCCTTGATTAGAGGATTTACTATTGATGGTGACTTAATGGGTCTCAAGTCATGAGATCACCATAATTTGTCAACTACACCAATTATTGATGTAGTAGTGATACAATTGTGACAAGCATTCTTGATTTATGGATTTCCCTTTTAGTATTAATACAATCCAACCATTTCAAGGATGAATATGTTCAATGCATCTATCTGATAACCATACATGAATGTAGTAGTTTCAGATCATATTTACATTGTGTCATTGGATGATTATTGGCATTTGTGGGGTAATTGTTATTTATTTATTATAGTCATCCATGTATGAAATGTAAGGGTTTAGTGTAAATTTTATAAATGCATTAAATATTTAGTTTTGTGTTTGCTTTGAAACAAGGTAGATCACTTCGAAAGAGACACATGTTATGAGCATTAGGCCTTGATGCGATGGAAGTGTGTAAATTGTTTGTATTTAAAAAATAATAATTACCAACTAGTTTTATGGAAATTCAAGTCCACCTTTTGATACATTTGGTTTAAGACACTAAATTAGTTGGTGTGGCAAGATGTAGATAGGTGTTTTTATTGGAGAGGTACATTAAAACACTTAATATATTTGTAAGGCAATGTGCACACCCTAAAAGGTGTATGGCCAAAGGGTACATTGTAGTATGATCTTTTGTTTTTATGCCCAAGTTCCTCAAACAAATCCATGTAGATGGTCCAATCACATGGGATGGTAAACATTGTGAAGAGCAACTAGAAGAATAACACTAGAAACAAAAAGAGATGCATGCACTTTGAAAGGTATACTTTTTTATTTCAAGATGGAAAATTCAATTTTAGTCATATCAAATGCTATCAACAACCAAATGGACAATACTCATTACCTCGCAAAGCATTCCATGTTCTTCCTTGGACTTTCTAGAAGAAAGGCAGATAAACCACCAACCTTGTGGCTAGTAATCTCATGGGATGCAACTGAATTGGAACCTATGGCCTTCCCATTCATGACATGCCCAGGAGGATGGTCCCAAATTGATTAAGCTAGCATTTGGGACAAGCTTTGTTGAAAGGTATACATGTTTGACTTATATAGTTGTAATTCTATTTTTCATTGAATATTTACTTTGATTAAGTAGTTAATATTAAGTTTTCAATAACCATGCATATATTGATTAATTGAACAAAATAAATAAACATGTTTGATTAAATGTGGAGGTGACTAAAAAACGGGGTGGATATGTATGATGAGATGAGTAAGAAATGCATGAGGATATAAAAGAATTGAGAAGGTCAAATTCCTTCAAAATTACATGATCAATTGAATGTAGAGTGCATCAATGGGTCTAAACAATAAAGAAAATAAAGATGCATTGAACATAAGAATTGGACGCAAAAAATCAATATGTAATATACAAGATATACTTCATATACTCGAGGTATAATTATTTATGTATTGTTTCAAGATTGAGATTGTTGCCTATAATGTATATTGGTATATACCTAAAGCTACAAACATTCCCTACCATGTAAGGGATATGGTCATCATTTCAAGTGTGAAGAGTACAAATAGTTGAAAATAAACATGTGATAATGGAGTGTTAGTTGCATTTGATCAAACAAGTCTTGTGGGTTTAAGAGACAAATACCATATTCAAGTCCAACTTTAATATGTTAACAACCTTTAGGGGATTAATAAGTTAGACTATATGTTCTTCGAATGTGTGATTTTCAAATGAAAATGGTTTAGCATTTTTTATAGGTGGCGTGTTACTAACAATCAAGATAGTGACTTATATACTTTTGGCACACCAATAGAATTGTCCATGACAAATGTTGAACCATATATTTTCCAAAGCATTGTGAGCATGTTGTCTTTCATCCTGATGTGTTCAATGAAAATCAATGGTTTGTTTTCCCTTGTCCACTTAGAGGAAAAATGATTTGTGAGAAGTTGCATGTTATAGTTGTTCCAAAGCGTTAAGAGGAGGATGATGCAAATGCAAGTGTGAACTAAATGTGGATAATCTAACCAAAGTAAATTGACATGACAAACACTATATTGTTTTTTTATAATTTCTCAATGAAAAACATTTGCTTTTGGACTGTGGTTTATCTCAATCAAATTAGAGTTTCTTATTATGGACATTATGAATAGTTATTTCATATTTTAAATTAGTCGATATTATATTAATATGTGTAAATTTACAATGGTTTTTTGACTATCTTTTTAATCTATTAACATGCCAATAGATTTGTGATTTTAATTTGATAGTTGAAAGAATCAATGGTTAGGAATGTTAGTAGGTTAATGACTAAGGTTATGCTCAATATGGGTTAGTGGGGTATGGGTTGAAGTATTAACATAATCACCTAACATACCTAACCTACCCACCTAACTTAATGACCCGCCTCACTAACCTACCTAATCCACTAAACTAGCTAAATATCCAACATACACCGTTGACCCATGTAACTTACATAGTCTACTAACCTACCCAACCCACCCCATTAACCTACATAACCTACTAACCCATCTTACCTATAACCTAACCCACAAACCTAACATATTGAACCTACTAACCTAACCCATAAACCTAACATATTGAACCTACTAACCTAACCCACCGAACTTACCCATTTCAACTAACATAGCTACCTCACTATCCTTCTACAAAAACTACAAAAAGATAACTCACTTGGCCTACTAATCCCTTACTAATTTCAACTAACCTAGCTACCTCGTTATCCTTCTACAAAAACTGCAAAACGATAAATCACTTGGCCTACTAATCCCTCATACGTTTTAAACCTTTACAGTATAGCAATGTACACACTTTCTTTATAAAACAAAAAGAAAACAATAGCATTCACACATAGTACTCATAAATTTACCTTGGAAGCCCTTAACTGAGAAAACCAACAAATGTTTAGAGCCACACCTCTAACTCTCATTGTACATATCTTCATCATTTACAAATAAGATATCTATCAACTTGGATTAGATTACAACCTTAATTCCTTAACTAAAATTAGAAAACCATGGGCTAGAAAATCGTGTGCCAAAACCGCCCAAAACGGACCAAAAATTGACCCAATTTATTTTTTGAGGGCTATACCCTTGAATCCCAATTACCAGCCCCCCCCCC
>JZKD02S1972349.1:58773-76702 GCA_000966675.3 Picea glauca | reverse complement strand
GTACCCTACCAATACAAGGTGAACACCAAGAAAAGAGTTGTAGCCGCGAGGGAGGCCTTGGCGAGTGATGACGAAGAGGTAGAGGATCTCCAGGCTGTGGATTAGATTGAGGAAATCCTCCGTGCAACATTTGAGAGGAAGACGAGAGGTCCAAGAATGGGAAGAGAAGGCAGCAAGCCTATCCATATTAATGTCAGTGTGGAACCCATAAAGCCATGTGTGACTAATATACCAAAGAGAACACCACTATTTAGGCAACCAAATTTCAGAAGCAAACAGACAACAGGAAGTACATCTACACAAGGAACAAACTAGAGGATCCAGTTCAAGTAGAACCAGTCAAGTATCTACACCACGTGGAGGTAGTAGTTCAACATTCTGAATGGTAGGAGACGATCCCACCATCAGGGTACCATAATTTCGAGGAGAAGCAGCAGAAGACCCTGAGAAACACTTGTTCATTTGTGCAAATATCTGGGAAGCAAAACAGATCAATGATGAAGATACCAAACTTGTGCAACTAGCTATTACGCTAAGAGACCGTGCACTAGACTGGTACATGAGTTTAGACCCAAACAGTGCCCCTGGGATGACAAGGACACTGAACAACATTAATAAGTTACTAATAAATGAGTTCCAAAAACTGAGCTCAAAGGATCAATACATGAACGAAATGATCGAAATAAGACAGAAACCATAAGAGTTTGTATGGGAGATTGATCAGATATTCAAGCGACTGAAGGGGAAGTTGAAGTATCTCATGACCGAGATGCAGCATAGACACTTATTTGTCAATTCATTGCTCCCACACTTAAAGTATCCACTATGACAATAGAAGTTCCAGACGCAGGTAGAGGCTCTGCAGGCAGCCTTGCAACTAGAAGAGAACCAGTACCAATAGATAGACCCAACCATCGAAGCACTGAAGAAGGATATGAAGAACTTAACGTTTCAGCTAAACTAGAATAAGAACAAGGACAAACGAGAAGTTGTTTGGTGTACTACATGCAAGACAGAAGGACACCACAAGAACGAATGTCCAACATTAGCGCAATATATGGCAACAGGAATGTCAAATCTGTTACCAACAAGAGAACTATGGTGTGAAATCTGCAAACAATCAGGTCATGATCCTTAACACTACATGATGATGTAGAAATACCAAACAGTCTCGAAGAGTTCATATTGCACCTTTTGCAAGCCAGTGGGCCACGATGAAAAAGATTGTAGAACCATGGAGTTGATGCGATAAAGGACATCAGATGCATATAGAGTGTAGAAAGAAATGATGACTGGGCAAGCTGCACCACAGTTTAATCAAGGTCCAGCTCCATACAACACTACGCAACAGCAGTATAATATTGCGCAACAACCATATAATAACATGAAACCGCAGTACAACACAGCATAGCCTCAATACAATACCGCGCAATATAATCAGGTGCCTCAGTACAACGCGTCGAGAGGAGATAAAGCAGGCTACAGATGTGGAGGACGAGCAAGAGGAGGTTTCGAACAAGGTAGAGGACCAGTGTATGTCACAATTGTCAACAACCGGGACATTATGCAAGGGAATGTCCACTTCCGCTAGCAACTTGTATGTACTGTCGCACATTGAACCATGATATAGAGGAGTGTCTAACACTATTAGTAAAGATCCAATAAAAGAGGAACCAGAACAACCGAAATTTTCAATGGAATTCAGTCGAAGCAAGAGATGAAGGATGGAACATCAATATAGTTACTCGCGGAGGAGATAAAACAAGAAATGACGCAGCTCGACAAGAACCAGTACAAAACCAGTGGGTAAAGAAGAACCCTGAACCAAGGAAACAGTTCGATGTGTAGAACGAGAAGGCGATATTCAAAGAAGCCAAACAAGAATTTCAGAAGGAAGAGATAGCGTCGACTTCAACTACGCAGCAAAACAAGGAAACACGAGAGTATGAGATGCCTCCATTATTGGATCATAACAACGAAATACAACCCAAGGGACAAGTAAGTACAATCAAAGGATTTTTGCATTCATGTGTAAAAGTATTAAGTGATCCATCATCTGTGAAAATATTTCAAAACATACTAGAAAAATGTAGCATCAAGACGGAAGAAAAGATAGAACCAAAAATTGCCAATCACCTACATACAAGGAGAAGAACCAGTAGGGAGTTCAGACTGAATTCCAACATCAGAGATTTCAACATGGGAGACATCATACTAGATCTAGGATCTGAAGTTAATGTATTACCAAAGAAGACATGGCAATGCATAAGAGAGCCCACATCAGGCTATTCACATGTTCAATTGAAACTGGAAAACCAACACAGAGTCCTACTAATCAGTAGACTGAAAGGAGTGATAGTAGACCTGGATGGAGTGTGCACTAAAGCGGATTTCGAAGTCATTGAAATAGTGGACAAGACCACACCTTATCCAACGTTGCTTGGTCTAGATTGAGAGTTTGAGAACCAGGCCATAATCAACTTGAAGACCAGGAAAATGACATTTGAGTCAGGAGAATACAGGTTCATCGTTCCATTATACCCATTATAAGGGGAGAGGTTTGTAGAACCCACTTGCCTAAACTTAGAGGAAATCGGCTAGTTGTACATAACAACTGCGCACGATGAGGATTACATAAACCCAACTGCAGACATGATACTCAGTTGGCAGAGAATCATTTCATGTGCAATAGATTTAGATACTGGTTTAGAGAATCGATAACAAAGGCTACACGAAGTATCCATGAGGAGATGTGCAAGAATAGACCGTGCAGTAAGATGGGTAGGCACAGAAATTAGAGAACCACCCAGTTTTCATGGAATCAATGATTTGGAAACATTCTTAGCACAGTATGAAGACGAAGTCTTAGATAACCAAAGACTATTAGCACTCGAGCTAGCACTCAAGGCCACATTTGCAAGATGATGGGGTGCACACAAAGAGACAATCACATATTGGTACCAATGTAAATGGTTACTGCGCATAAGGTTTGGCACAGAACAGAAAAACCACAAGCAACACAAGTATGATAGACAAAGAGCACCAGCAGAACACTTGGAGGAGTGTAGAACGTTGTGGAAAATAACACCCCCAGAGGAATGGCCTCATCATTTTATACACACTCTGGAGAGAATACCAGCAAACTGGTATACAGACCAGGAATTGCACAAAGGAAATACGACCTAGATGACACTGCAACAGAATTTTACAGTCACTTTCTCATTCGAGCATGAGAACCCCAACATAGATGTCGCGCTTAAACAGATTAGAGGAGTGATATTCATCAAAGAACCTGAAGTAGAATCTATCATAGAAGAACAACAACGGAATAAACAGACAGTCAAGGCACTATTGTCATGTTACCATCTACAAGAGGAAGCATCAGATGAAGATGATCCGCGCGATATTCAAATTGAAGAAGCGGAAGGAGAAAGAGATGCAGAAGGACCACTCATAGAATCAGAAGTCATTTATGCGCTAATCAAAGTAAATAAAGTCAACATTGGGGTAGTCAATAATCCCAATATGGCCAGCATTGGAGACTATTGGGATGAGCAGACAGTAGAAAGCATAACAGAGTTACTGCGCGAGTACAGTGACTTGTTTCCCACAACATTTACAGAGATGAAGAGTATAGCCGGAGAGCTAGGAGAAATGAAGATACCACTCAGACCTGAAGCGAGATCGTTCAGACAACGACCATACAGATTAGACCCAATATATAAGCAGAAAGTCGAAGCTGAGATTGATAGGATGATCGAAGTTGGAATCATAGAACCGGTTGAGGAATCAGAATG
The DNA here is from genome assembly GCA_000966675.3 of Picea glauca. NCBI lineage: Eukaryota > Viridiplantae > Streptophyta > Pinopsida > Pinales > Pinaceae > Picea > Picea glauca. The sequence goes on along the minus strand of JZKD02S1972349.1, from coordinate 72,905 downwards.
GATAAGCCCGATGGTAGTTCAGGACAAGAAACAAGGAGGGATCAAGATATGCGTCAACTTAAGGAAGTTGAACGATGCATGCCTACACGACCCATTCCTGACACCTTTCACGGATGAAGTGTTAGAAAACGTAGGTGGACACGAAGCCTACTCATTCACTGATGGATTCCCAGGCTACCATCAGATCAAGATAGCACAAGAAGACAGATACAAAACCACATTTGCGATAGAATGGGGATCTTACCAATACACAGTCATGTTGTTTGGATAGAAGAATGCACCAACAATTTTTTCCAGAGTAGTAATTGTTGCGTTTAAGAAATCCATCCATCAGTTCCTAGAAGTATACCTGGATGATTGGACAGTCTACATTTTGTTGAAAGACCATGTAGAAGTCTTACGCCTGTTGATAGAAAGATGTAGACAATGTCAGATATCACTGAACATAAAGAAATGCATATTCGGAACACCGTTTGGAATATTGTTGGGCCATATAGTATGCAAACAGGGTTTATTAGTAGATCCTGCAAAGATTGCAATAATTTTTAACTTACAACCACCAAAAATAGTCCATTAGCTAAGAGCGACGTTGGGACACACATGATACTATAGGAAATTTATCAAAAGATATGCATAGATTATTGCACCAATGGAAAAGATGCTAAGAAAGGATACAAAATTTCAGTGGAACGAAGAGTGCCAAAACGGTCTGGATTCACTGAAGGAAAAGATGGTCATTACGCCGATATTAGTCTTTCTAGATTGGGATAAGACATTCCACGTCCATGTAGATGCATCAACCATAGCACTTGGAGCTATCTTGGTGCATCCAGGAGTGGGAGACTTGGATCACCCGATAGCATTTGCGAATAGAAAGTTATTCGACTCAGAACATAACTATAACACGACAAAAAGAGAAGGCGTATGGTCTACACACTGCAAAAGTTCAGACATTACTTATTGGGGAAACACTTTAAGATGTTCACAGATCACTCAACCTTGAAATATTTAGTCAATAAGCCAGTGTTGGGGGGGAGAATTTATCGATGGTTAATACTATTTCAAGAATTTGACTTTGAAGTAATAGTCAATCCAAGAAAATTAAATGTAGGACCTGACCACCTATCAAGAGTCACAAATGGAGAAGAACCTATGAATTTAGAGGACAACTTTTGAGATCCACAACTATTCTCAGTCTTGATCGTTGATTAATACTTCACAGATATCATTCAGTACTTGAGCATAACTACTGCGTCGCAAGAGTATAACACCGCGTAGAAGAAAAACTTGGTATTTTGCGCTGTCGACTATCAACTAATTACAGGACACCTATACAAAATGAGCGAAGATAGCATCTTGTGTAGGTAAGTGTTAGATCACGAAAGGCCAAGAGTCTTAGTAGAAGCTCATGAAGGAATAGCAGGAGGACATTACGCAGGTAAAGCTACCACGTAGAAGGTATTGCGTGCAGGTCTATGGTGGCCAACGATTCACAGAGACTTGAAGGAGTACTGTCAAAGATGTGATGTCTGTTAAAGGGTAGGCAAACCCAACAGAAGGGACGAGATGCCATTGTGACCACAAGTAATATTACAAGCATTCGATAAGTGGGAAATAGACTTTGTGGGACCAATCAACCCACCAACAAAAAGAACAAGAGCTAGGTACATTATCACTATGACAGAGTACCTAACGAGATGGGCGGAGGCCGCACCAGTGAAGGATTGCAACGCGGAAACAACAATGCACTTCTTATTTGAGCAAGTCATCACTCGATTTGGGTGTCTAATAGTTTTGATGAGCGACCAAGGCACGCACTTCATAAACAACACCATCAACACTATGACTGAAGAGTTTGAAGTCCATCATCAGAAGAGAACACCATATCACCCATAGGCAAATGGCACAATGGAAGCATTCAACAAAATCTTGGAGAATGCACTGACAAAAATTTGTAACGTCAATAGGGATGACTGGGACCTCAAAGTACCAACATTATTATGGGTCTACAGGACTACGTGCAAAAGTTTGACAGGGCACACGCCATTTAAACTGGTTTATGGCCAAGAAGTAGCGGTGCCATTAGAATTTCTAGTATCGAGCTTGTGCGTAGCAGCAATCACACAAATGACAGAATGAGGCACAGTACAGGAGCAACTAAATCAGTTAATGACAATGGAGGAAGATCGGATCTTATCAGGATTCCACCAACAAGATCATAAAGCAAGGGACAAAGCTTGGCATGATAGACACATAAAGAAGAAAACTTTCAAGGAAGGAGATCTAGTATTGATGTATGACAACAAATTGTTTCAACACCCAGGAAATCTAAGAATGCATTGGCTAGGACCGTACGAAGTAAAATCTGTCACATATGGAGGAGTTGTACAGTTAAAAGACTTATCAGGCGCAGAACTCAAAGGGATGATCAATGGGATCCGACTGAAGTTGTATAAGGACAGTCGACCACCCACCGCGCAGTAAAAAAAAACAAAAAAAAAAATAGTATATTGAAAAAGAACCAAAGAGGGCACAGTGCGTTGGAGATAGAAAGGGCATGCACACTTAGGAACACAAACGTTTCAAGGAGAAGGACAATGGTCACATATAAAAGGGAAACAAGCAGGAAAAGGAAAGTCGGCAAAAGCAGAATGACATGACAGCACTAGGCGGAAGTAAAGGACGGTAATGACCGATGGGATGCCACATTAAAACACACCAATTGGAGATGGAAAGGCAGAGTAATGGCAAGTATGAAACCACCAGAGATGTATTGAACCCGCAGTTAAGGTGCATTAAGCCCATAACAAAGGAAGCGTCATCGACAAGCTTCATGGGAAACCCATAAAACACACGGACGCGGAAGCAAACAGTCTATTCATGGAAAAAGAGCAGACAAAGAGAAATAGAGGTCGAAAAGCACATAGCAAATTCACAGAGGTCACAGAGATCATTCGAACCCAGAAAACGTTCGATATTCCACGCCATGGCAATGCCCAAGCAAACAGAAGCAAGCCAGAGTGTCAGACCAACCAGAGTCAAAACCAGGTCACAAGGATAGACGGAAGAAGGTGAACAGCAGCCGCCAGAGATCGTCAATGTCGATGAAATCCCATCTCTAGATGCAACACCGATGAACCCAACACCTATACTGGAAGAAATCCCATAGCCAGCACCGGAGGGCACAAGTATAGATATACCAATAGAGGTACAAGAGCAGCCGAAACAGGACGCGGAAACCCTGAAGAAGGCGCAACCAGACAATGGGGAAGCAGCTCTGAGAGTTAATGGAATGATGTTGATTTGGGAATTAGCAGTTGAGCCATATGAGTCACAAATGACCATATCAGACCAGCCACAAGAAGGAACAGCCCAAGATGTCATGGGTCAGCCAGAAGGGCACACTGAGGAACAACCGGAAGCTGCTGGAACTTCGAGCCTGCCACCACCATCAAAGAAAGACAAGATACAGATACCCAGGTCACCTCGCAAGAAACCTACAGCAGAAATCGTTCTACCACACATACCAGCTGGGGTACAGGTAGGACCAGACCTGTTGGGTCATATAGGGAAGCTCAAATACTCAGACCATGATGTCACAGACGAAGACAAGTTTCTAGAACTTGCAAAGAGAGTGTACATGGAGACGGTGGGCACAAATCTGTTTGGGGAACCGATTGATCAACCACTCTAATGGGAAACAGAGTTCGAGAAGACATGAATTTTAGGTCTGGTAGACCTACCACATTTTGGCAGGGGTCAGCATGCAATTGCATGCGTCAAACAGTTGCTAGCAGTCACGCATGGCAGGGACATCTAGTTGGACAAGCTCGTGTCGATAGATGTAGAGCTTATCGCAAACATAACAGAATTGCCATCTCGAGGCATGGATCCCACACACTTTGCGGATGACAAAGCCAGAGAGAAGGCGCTAGCAGAAGAGATGAAGAAGAAGTATGGCACTGACAGGGGGACAAGAGGGATCATTATAAAGAGGATCAACGATGTCGCAACACAACTGGGTGCAAAAATATTAGCCTACAAGCTACTCAAAAAATGTCGTAGGGAGGAAGTTCCAGCCGTGGTTGTTATAGTTGCAGCTCAATGCGCAGAAAGCACCAGAGTGAGTCGGGCACCATACCTATTGAACTTGTGCCTGGATGACTGGAAGGATGCGTAGGATCTAGGCACAGATTTTCACTACTCATGGTTGATCACATTAATAGCCTTTATGTGCTGGAGGGAACCAAGGTATGTCATTTTTGTACCAGACCCAAACCAAACCAGGGAAAGAGATACTTATTGTTAAAGGCTACTTCGAATGCTAGTCATAAAAGGATGAACGGGTCCATATTTGAAGGATACCTACGCAACCTACAAGAAGCCATCTCCAAGAGGTGGAGATTAACACCTGAGGTTGTCACGCGGTATAAAGGTATCGCCAATTTCCAGGCCATAGGGCATACAATGTGGATATAGACGAGGAAGGATCCTGATAAATAGTGGCTACAAATGCACTATTGTATCATAGAGGGTGACATCGACATGGTCATCAGCGAATGGGATGACGAATGGAGGATTCTAGTCCTTACCTAGGAATTGCTAGAAAGAACAACGAAAGAAGAGGTAGGGCATGGAGAAGCCCAGCCAAAGGAAATTCAAGTGCCCAAGAGACAAAGAATGGGCCAAGGAAAAACAACACTGACAAACGAAGGGCCAATGAAGACAAGGACCCAGAATGGAAAGAAAGATAATACATAGCAAGCCAAGGAGCAACAACAACATGCTAAGCCCACGCAAGAGACCGCAGCAATTCCCAACCCACATGAACTAGGGGGAAACAAGAGGCCAACCACGCAAACAGGAGGCATGCGCAAGAAGTCAAAGGTACAAAGAACACAGCCAGAGTATACAATCACAAATGACGATGGAGAGATGATAAACTGAATGGTCCAGGATTGTCTATCCGAGGATTTTGACCATGTTGCGCACCACATGGATAGGATTGATGAGGAACTGGAAAACATGTGGAAGCTCCTCAAGCAAATCGGGGAAGGGCAAACAACAAGTAGCACGGGAAAAGAACCATCAACACTGCAGATGGAGGAAAGAGTGGAAGTAGAAGAACGAGATCCAGTCCATCCATTACCGGACCCGAACACAACATTCCACATCACACCTAGTATGTTGCGCATGGATGAGATTGTGGGGCAGACACCCCTGAAGGATTTAAGCCAAATCCAACTGGTGTTGACGCGGATGCCAACTAAGGCACTACACAAGTTGCAGGTTAGCATAAACCACGAGGTACAGTCTCGCGCACACAGAGACTTAGTCGAATTGCAAAAGGCAACAGAGAAACAGGATGCGCTGGAAATAGTCTATGAGCAGGCTAAATCTGTGACCCAGGAGGAAAGGGAGCGCATAAAAGGATTGGAACAAAAAGTGGCAGGAAGTTACGAGAATATTCCACAGGCCGTGTAAAGAGATGAAATCACAGCAGCAGAAAAGATTGATCGGATTGCGTAGGCAATCGATCAATATTAGAAGGAGATCGAGAATCTCTGAGAGAAACTTACACCAAGCACACCACCAGCAGTGAAGGAGAAAAGGAAGCAGGAAGCAACAACGCAACTACAGAAGATAGAGCAGTAGGTCAGCATAGCAGCTAACTTGTTTGATAAAGCAACACAACTTTGGACTAGATTAGAGGAGAATCAGTAGGTCCAAAAGTGGGACAAGGAAGAAGACAGGATCAACGCAACAATCCAAGAACTCAAGCAGAGGCAGAAGATAATGCCAATTATAGAATGTGTCAAAGGGGTGCAAGACATGAAGAGATTGCAGGAAGAGCTAACTACTGTGCAAACCCAGAAACAGGAGCGACAGACTCAAATGGAACCATTGCAAGAACGGTAGCGAAAGTCCTGGCACAAGCAGAGGAATCCAAGGCATAGATAGCACAGACCCAGGCAGAGTGTGTGGAATTAATCAGTGACGAAATTACAGTCCAGATAGTGGACACACTCAAGGAGAAGACCGTGCAGGCGGAGATACAGGTAGCAAAGCTCAAGAAAAAGGTCCAGGCGATCACCGAGGAGATCGAGGAAGCGCACAAAGGATAGGTGGCTCGAGATGAGCCACATGTCAGTGTTGGGGGCCTGTTGGAGGCAGGCTAAAGTGGAAAAGCATGGCATTTTTGGGAAATAAAGCGAGCACAAGGGAAGCGACAGCTGGAAGGAAACATAACATGCACGCATGCAAGGAAAGCAACAGCTGGAAGGAAGAACAACACGCACGCATGGGAGGAAGACCTAACGACAACAGGGTTAGGGTTTTGGTAAGGTATTGTAATGGTTGAAGAGCCAGAAAGGTATAAGTATAGATACTGAGGTATTATAGAGGGTTTTGTTTGTTTTTGCTATGGTAGTTACACATGAGTTGATGCGATATGTAAGGGTGTTTGTTGTACGACCTATTTTGTATAAGTTGTTGAGCTAGAGGGAAACTGAAGGAGGGTAGATCTTGAGGGTTAGTTCGCAGGTTAGGAGGGGGTGAACCACGATAACATATGTGTTGTGTGATGAATGCTTACATATCTTTATCATCTTTCCAGTAGTTATATGTTATGCTTAATAAATGAGTTGTTATATTTCTTGTGTATTCGTAAATGACAGTGTATTGCAGTTACGGTTGTAATAATGGTTCAATATATAGCTCGCTTATCTCACAATTCAATCCTAGGCTGTAAACACCTAATTCTTATAGCCACCCATTAAAGTTATCTCAGGTGAGACTACGCAGTGCATTCTGTGTGTTGTGTTGACTTCTAGTTTACCAGGAGGGCCGATAGTTTTAGAGGCTTTGTTGGAAACCCGACAGACATGAACCCTGGGCCAATAAACTCAGATAGGATAGAGGAGTAGTAACCAACATCGATACACACGATGAGTATTTCTTCATAATTTCAAATGCGTTGAATATCTCTTCATAATTTCAAATGTTAGGCAAAAATGATGAGTATTTCTTCAGATTTTCAAATGTCTTGAATATCTCTTCAGAATTTCAAATGTTAGCCTTGTTTCTAATTTTGTGTACTGATAATTTTTCTATAAATCAGATTAATTGCAATTTTTTCTATTGTTGTGTGGAGGAAATGACCACGACATCCGAGAGTATCCGAGAGTATCCGAGAGAGTGAACTATGTGGTTCATGAGGTTATCCATGTATAGAGTTCCACTGTTCCTCCACATATAAACACAAAATAATACAATCAGAAATCCACACTTCATAACAACTCTCGTACATTACGGTCTTCCCCTACTGACGAAGCTCGTTCCAAGATGCTTCCCTTTGCAATGGGAGATGGGGTCTGTTCGTTCATATTATCAACTCTATTGATTTGATTCTCCTTTGTATTATCCTTTGAAATATAATATCTAAGAGAGATATCTTTGAATCTAGCAAGATCATCGAAATTTGGGCTACTAATTTATTTTATGTATTGCTTCCAATTAATCTAGTGAAGCAAAGAAATATTTGCCCCCATGTCTATTCTGAATATCATGTTTAGATCGGTTCCGCATGAGACCATTTTTTCGTCCCATTTCTGGCAGAAGACCACCTTCACTGGAACATAAAGAAGCGAGAGCATGAGGATTGCAAGGATGCCCAGATATAGTCCTTCTAGCCCACAATCTCCCTGAGGTAGAAATACATAAATTGTATTGATAATAGCAGTAAGAGTCAATACATACATATTTATTTGGTCATTTTCATTTACTGTAACAATATGTGGTTGTGGAAGATTAATCAAAGGTGCTCCAATTGCACAAAATACAACAGGAACTAGAGCATTCAAGAGTAAACGTAATGAGCATATTCTAAATTTATAAGATACAAGAGATTTTTGAAGATCATTGTGTCGAGTCCCATATAGCTCATGCGCAAACCTATGGCAATAAGTCTACAGGATGGAAAATTATAAAATACCACCTTGACACAAAACGCATTCAGCCAACAAATGTTATATCCCCCCAAAAATGATAGCATATACATCTGCATGATATCTAAATGATCAACCAAAATCATTATATGATCCTTCTCTAGATATAGGATGAAAGGAAAATCGATAGATAATTATCATACAATAGGGAAAGGGATGAATAATTCTACTCAGTACCAACCATTGTACACCATAGCCAAAAAATCCTACCAATACACCGAGGTTGAGAGCAACCTAGGTTGGCAAAAGCCTGACCGCAAAACTAGACAACCAACCTATAACCCTCCCAACATTTGATGTTACTCCTAAATTATTTAGTTTGAACTGATTTATGTTCAAAACAGTCTTTAAATCAGAACAGTAGTTTAGAAAATCAAAATTGGTTCCACAAATAGTCATTATCCATGTCGCTCCTATGAAGCTAACCCATTTTTTAGTGGCCAACATACGGTATCCCATTTTGAAATCATTGAAGAATAGTTAAACGTTGCTATGAATAATGGATAACTGATAATGGGCATTGGTGGTATCATGATTCATAACATTGGGCTTAAGAATGAAAAGAATTGCAAAAAGCTTGCAAGGATCTCACTTGGGGTTTCAAGTGGGCTCCAATTGACATAAAAGTGAAAATGTTCCAGCACGTAAGTACATGCCAGGAAGATATCCCTGTGATTTTTTGTTAGATGCAGGAAGCATGTATAGATAGAATGGAGGTTGGTTGATTGAAACTAGGCTGAGGGTATATTCGTTTGTCGACGAATGAATATCATACGTTGTGTCAGTCCTATATAATTGGGGATGTTTCAAGTAGCTTTATTAGTCAAAGTTTTGGTGATTTTGTTTTTTAATCTAGAGATTAGAAGATGTCAAATGAACGGACTAAGGAGAGATTGTATTATATTGAGACTTTCCCTAGCTCGGGCAACACGGTTGTCTCCTATGGACATTATTGCACATATTTTAATCTGCTTAAAAGAAAAAGGTCAATCATGATTATTACATTCAAGTGTTAACGAATTTTAATCTGCTTTAAAAAAAAGTCAATCATGGTTAATACATTAATACATTCAAGTTTGAACGAATTTTTGACTTTAAAAACTTCAAAATGTAACAATAAACTTCAAGATTTGGCTCTCACGTATTGCTACTCGCAATAAGGATGGTTTTGCTTTAATTTCTAAAGATCAATTATTTTTTTGTTCTTTGGATGAACACTCTCTTTGGACATAGACTTGGATAGTGGTTGATGACTCTTCTGCTACTGATGGTCCTTAAACGAGTGTTACTTGCTATGTTGTTGATCCAACGATTTGTGTTGGTGTCGACTCTTCTAATTGTGTAAGAATGATGATTAGCCCTATAACAAACAAAATTGCACTTTCTCATGTATTGTCTAATTACTTATATATCTATATCCCCCTGGCAAAATTGGCCATACTCATCATTGACTCATCTACCCATTAACTAAGCAGATTTAGACAACCCTGCCCTACCCATTATACAGTATTTTGACCCTTCCTTTCTCTACCTCATTCAAAAATGCTTCTCCATCTTGAATATACGCGGAATCCACGGAAAATGGATGCAGTCTAGATTACATTATATGCCAGATAGGGTAGTCACGTCTGTTTAGTTCATACAAGTACTTTAATTCAGAGGAGAATAACTAGATAATATAAAAATAATGGAGTTGGATTACGAATTGATTCACAAATAGAGTTTAGGACACTGAGGAAGAATTATGGCAATGTCCAAGTCGATCTAGCAATGAATGGATTTCTCAGCGATTTGCATAGGGTATGTTTTTTCTTTGGCAGTCTTGAACTCTCGGGCTCCTAGAAAATCGAACTAGCACTGTGCATGGGCGTCAATCAATGCTTTGTTGCAGACGTCCAATTGTCCTTTCTATTTCAATACCATATGGAGCTGGGATAATGTCTTGTGTATCAAGACAAGTGACAAGTGCATGTAGAGAAAGTGACCTAGATGATGGCCAGAACATGACACGTGGTGAATCATAAGCATGTTGTTGGTCGTGTCTAGGTGTTTCATTCTCCACAAATCCTCTGCCAAGTACTTCATGCTCCCCTGTCACCTGATATATTATGGTCTCTACTCTTGGATACCTAAGAATGGTTCATTAGTTGGGTTTCAAAATCTCAGAATCTCTAGAAATAAAGGACTCTTCCAACAAAAAAGAAAAACAAAACATTTTATCTTGAATGGTGATTGACAAACTATAAGGAAAAGGCACAAGTCAACTTCTTTTATTTCTATTTTAGACATCACTATATCTTCAAGAATTACATGTCCAGATTAAGAAAAAAAACACCCTTACAAAAAGTTACCGATGACAACATCAAATTGTGGAAACAATACATAGAATTGTGGAAATAAAATAAACCAGTTATGATTCAATGAATTTCCAAGGAAGTCGTCATTATAGTATAACATTAGCTTGTATATTACTCATTATTATCCATAATAATAGTGTTGGAAGAAGTGTTTTGGGACTTTTGGTATTGAATCATAGCCTATGAAAAAACTAAGACTTCATGGGCAACGACGTCTCACAGTCAGATGCATAACACTTATAATTAGAGTTCTAAGGCAATCATAAATGTCTTACCCAATTTTTTGCTACCTAATGATTTACCATGGTCGTGTCTTACAAATTTTTCCAACTCGTATTAGTAACTTTTTTCTCTGGATTTGATCTTTGGATCGCTCAACAATTGCATTTATGTGTATGCACTGCAAACAAATTTTATTATATTATTGCAACGATTGTGTTCATGCACTACAAACAAATTTTAGCTATGCTTGGCAGTTTTAAAAGAACAAATGCAAGAAGTTTATATTATTGCAACGATTGAGTTTAAGTTAATGCACCTTGAACAAATTTTAAATTTGCATGTTTTGCTCATGAATGTAAGTTCTAAAGGATCAAATGCAATAATAGCAGCGCTATGCCTTTTATGCTCAATGGCAATTCTAAAAGACACAACTTCCTGCCTTTTTGGCAAAGAATTGTTGCTCAACAACTCATCTTGTTTAAGCTTACATACATGTGTAAATGTCTCCATCTAATAATCATATATGTAACAACAATTAAAAGACTAACCATGTGAAAGCCCAAAAGATACATCAAAAACCATTTTTTGGATTTTTGGATGTTTAGTGTGCTAAGGAACATTGAGCGAACTATGACAAGGATTCCACTACTTGGAACATAAAAATATCTTAAAAAATAACTTGTTATTATGGGCAAGAAGAGAGAGGTGGGAATACGAATGACACACATCAACTGAGGTGTTGATTTTTTATTTTTTTTAAATAGTCCATGATACAATATAGATCTAACAAGGACAACCCCATTAACTTCTCAACCGATGTAGCTAACCCCAACACATTTGCATGTATACTAATGCGTGCATCAACTTCTCAACACATACCATCTAACAAAGTAGATAATGTGATGGCCTTTGCAATTTTATCTTTTATTTTATATTTTTTTTCTATAATGTGACAATTGAGAATGAGAAATCCATGAGAACCCCTTTGATAACAAGAAAAAGGGTATTAATCAAATTTTAAATCTATTAAGATGCTTTTTTAATTTTTTGAAATTCATTTTAATATTGTATTTTAGAAAACACACTTGAAAATAAAAAATTGTTTTAATTATATGTATAAATATTTATTGGCATTTTTTTAGGTAAGAGGTTCAACTGCAACCAGAAGTAATATGTGATCTCATGTATGGGAATATGACTATGTACTACTAGAAATAACATGACTTCTTTGGAGGTAGCCTCAACAATGACCACAAGGGACATTAGCTTTATTGCATATACTATCTAGGTTGAAACTGCCTTTTGGTTCCAGAGTAAGACCTAAAACTGCTTATGATCAAATAAGAGTTGTCTTCCTTAGACATAAGGAAACAAGTTAACGACCCAAGACATAGAAGCATCTAGCAGGAGTGAAAGTCTACGGACCACTAGTAGGTCATTTTTTTTTTAAGCATGCCAACGAATTTCCTCGTGCGGTCACATGCACATGCATGCAATCTATTTATGAACTGTTCGTGTAACTATGTGATCTATTCATGATCAGTCTGTGTAAATGAGTGATAGATGTTATATATACGAGCATACCCAGAGAGGTGTGATTGCAATGTGTAGGAAGTGTGTGAGAGCAAGACGCAATACTGAGGTGTGTTGTGTGTATGAGAGGAGAGGATGGTTGTATGCATGGGTTGGCTATTGTAATTCTCCCTTGAATAAAAGAATATCGATTTTCATTGCCTACGGTTTTTTCCCTCATTGGGTTTCCACATAAATCATTGTGTCAAATTGTGGGATTACTGTGTTTGGTTTAATGCATGTTTCATCTTGCTTGCAGATGCTATGGTTGTTTATGCTTTGTTTTTCTTTCGCTGCCTAGCAAGTGGTATTAGAGCTTTAGGTGAGAAAATCATTGCATGCGTGAGCAAGATCTGCAAAGGCGATTTCTGTGAAAGAGGACATATTTGATGAGTGGACAATTTCTGTGAAAGAAGATAGATCTCGTGACAGAGCAATTTCTGTGAAAGAGGACAACTTCATGTGCAAGGGTGATATTTTTTTTAATAGCGGGTAAGCCAGTTCAGCAGGGGTGATAATCAATCATTGCACTGTGTAACAAGTGCTATAAGGACAATAATCTTGTTATCATCACTCATGTAGCTTAGAGCATGGCGTTGGCATAACCTTGTGAAGAGAACGATAACGGTGGTATGAAGTTTAACGATGGTATGAAGTTCGATTTTGTGTTTTCGTGCAAATTCAAGGTGTCGAGAGTGGATGTTTGAAAGGTTGACTTTTGTCTTATTGTGCATGAAGAGTCGTGTGGGTAAACTTTATATAAGTGGATTTTTTAAATGAAGGGGTGGATTTATAAGTGGAATTTAAAAAAAAAAAAGGTGTTTAAATATATTATATATATTTTTTGGATTAAACTTTTTCAACTATATCCTATCATTGTTCCTTCATTATAAAAAGCTTAGTATTATAAGCTTCGTTTGGACGGTTTTTTCTGCTAATGGCGGAAGTGCGGAGTTCTAAGTTTGAGGTCGAGAAATTCAGTGGCAATAATAGCTTTGCGCTATGGAAGCTCAAGATGCGGTATCTTCTTGTGCAACAAGGATTGCAAAAGGCTTTGGCTGGAAAGTCAAAGAAACCGACAAGCTTGACAGACGAGGACTGGGAGGATATGGATGTAAGAGCCCTCACTACTATTCGTTTGTGTCTGGAAGATGAGGTGTTGTTTAACATCATTGAAGAGATGACAAAAATAGGTTTGTGGACCAAACTGGAGAGTCTGTGGATGACAAAGAACTTGTCAAACATAATCTTCTTGAAGAGGCAGTTGTACAGCTTGTGGATGAAAGAAGGTACAAAATTACTGTTCACTTGAATGATTTCAATACTTTGATTTGTCAATTAACTAATATGGAAGTAAAGTTCGAAGATGAGGACAAGGCAGTTACGCTACTATGTTCGTTGCCTGAGTCTTGAGATCATCTGGTCACAACTATGTGGTTTATCACAACGGATACCATTGATTATGACTATTAAGAACCAAATATCAATATAGCATAGAAAAACCTCAGAATAAGTACTCAACACCTTGAAAAAGAGATAAATTCAGATAATAAGCCTCTTTGAGGGGGCAACCTCCTTATGCCCACATAAATGTACAATTACAAGATGATTCAAAATGAAAATGTCTCATTGGTATATATAGGAGACTAGGAGGTATAATTACAACTACTGGAATAAAGCCGACATAAATAAAATAACATTACTAATGTAATATGCCCCAACTAAGGGGTAATGAGCCACTATTTAGGGATTAACATGCCCATCACCTTGAGACAAGTGTTGTCCACAACGCTTGAGTAAATCTGGATGATTCTGTATAAAAGACTCATCTTCCCAAGTGGAATCTTCAGACGGTAGTTACCTCCATTTAATGAGATACTCTGAAATGGATCTATTCCTCAATTGGCGAATTCTTGTGTCAGTGATGACTTCAGGCTCCAATATGATTTTTCCTTCCTCGTCAAGTTCTAGAAAT
>JZKD02S1972349.1:24125-56936 GCA_000966675.3 Picea glauca | reverse complement strand
AGGAAGTGTTATACCACCATTCTGCCAAGGGTAACCATTTGAACCATTGTGTTTGTTTATCAGAGACAAAGCAATGAAGGTAGCCTTCCAGACATTTGTTCACTATCTCGGTTTGGCCATCAGATTGAGGATGATAGGATGAGCTATGAGCCAATTGAGTACCCAAACAAAACAAAAAATTCTGTCCAAAAATGTCCAGTGAAGATGGGATCTCTGTCACTTACAATAATCTTTGGGTTGCCATCTAGATTTTGAACTGTCTCCATGAATGCGGTGGCAAATGTACTGGCTTTGAAGGGATGAGAGAGTGCACAAAAGTGTGTGTACTTGGTCAGTCTATCAACAATCACCATGATGACACTCTTTCCTTCAAACTTTGGTAACCTTGTGATGAAATCTATGGAAACCTCCTCCCAGCGCTGACTTGGGATGGCTAATGGTTGTAAAAGACCTGGGGTCTAAATTGTTTCCACCTTATTTTGTTGGCAAACCAAACATTCTACCACAAACCTTTGAACATTAGTTTTAAGGCCATCCCAAAAAAATTCCTTCTTGACCCTATGGTAGGTTTTCAAAAATCCCGAGTGCCCTCCTACTGGAGAGGTGTGCAATTCCAATAGTACCTTTTGTTTGAGTTGGGAGTTCTTACATAAATATAAATGATCGTTGTACCATAGTATAACCAATGTGTTTATGGTATATTCTATATTTTGGTGTTATATGTTATGCTTGTTGCAAGCACAAGTATGGTTGAGATCAACAAGTTGGCTCAGTTGGTTAGGACGTTTGTTATGAAGGATCTAGGAGCAGCAAAATAAATCTTGGGCATGGAAATACATAGAGACGGGAAATATGGTAAGCTTGGTTATCATAACAGAAGTATGTAGTGAAGATACTCAGTAAATTCAGTATGAATAATGCGAAACTGGTAAAATCCCTTGGGATTTCCATTGTAAATTCTCTTCAAGTTTATGTCCTAATTGATGAAGAAGAAAAGGGTTATATGTCTCGAGTATTATATGCTGGTAGGAAGTTTAATGATTGCGATGGAGAAATGGTCAGCATTTCACATGCAGTTGGTGTTGTCAGTAGGCACATGGCAAAACCAGGTCAGGAGCATGGAAATGGGTGCTTCAAACACAGAAGCACAAGTATCACCTACAATGGTTGCAATGATTTAGTCTGTGGTTATGATTCATGAGATTTGGACAAGTGCATCGATCTATTAGATAGGTTACCAATGGAGACAGAATGGTCCTAGAATGAATCGTGCAGGCATGTTCACGTAATAGTATTTTTAGAGAAGTTGTGGAGTTGTGATGGTGTTTGGCTTCTCTTCGCTTGTAGAAAAGGTGATGAATTAATTAAGGGCATGATATATCAGGTAAATTGTTGTCGAGGTGGAAATTGTTGGAAACATGCCAATGAATTTCCTCATGCGGTCACATGCACATGCATGCATCTATGTTAATGCACATGCATGCAATCTATTTATGAATTGTTCGTGTAATTATGTGATCTATTCATGATCAATATGTGTAACTGAGTGATAGATGTTATATATACGAGCATACCCATAGAGGTGTGAGTGCAATGTGTAGGAAGTGTGTGAGAGCAAGACGCAATATTGAGGTGTGTAGTGTGTATGAGAGGAGAGGATGGTTGTATGCCTGGGTTGGCTATTGTAATTCTCCCTTGAATAAAAGAACACCAATTATCATTGCCCGTGGTTTTTTCCCTCATTGGATTTCCACATAAATCACTTTGTCAAATTGTGGGATTACTGTGTTTGGTTTAATGCATGTTTCATCTTGCTTGCAGATGCTATGGTTTTTTATGCTCTATTTTTCTTTCGTTGCCTAACAATTTCAAGGGGTGTTGTTTCTCTTGAATAACGAAGATGAGTCAACTTGCATTCGCGGATAATAGCCAATGATGGATGTCCTCAATACTGATTGACAATTGAGTTATGATAGGTTTTTCCACCTTCGGAAAAACCTTCTTGGCATGGACTAAAAAATAAAAGTTTGCATTTTGCATGGGCATTAAACCAAAATATTAGGTTGGAGTTGGAATGTACTTATGTTATTAGTCTTTTATTATGATATATTGGATTCATTTAATAACTAGACAACCTTAATCTTTTCAGTTATTTATTTTTTATTCCGCCAAAGTAGGGAGTATACTTTTCATTTGCAAGTCAAAGTTCTTTGACTTTGCATTGTTCAATTTCATGATATCAACTTTTTCAATGTTTTCTAAAAACAAATGATTAATTTGAATATTTTGAAAACTAAAACTAAATTTTTAAATTTCATTCATTCAATTTCATGATTAAAGAGGTTATTGATGAGACATAAATCCTTTAGAATGCAACTTTATTTTAAAACAAGTGTTGTGTGGCAGCTTAGTCCCTGCCAAGTAGATTTGGGAATGGAGATGATAGCTGGCAGCGTATAATTATTCATGATAATGATTTTTGGAAGATGGGGAGAGTCGAGGAATATTGTTAAAAAAATAGAAATTAACAGAATGGTAAGTAAAGGGTAATTAGAATAGATGTTTAAAAAATGTTAAAAAGTTATGTTCAATTATTTTTTAGAAATGAAATGATAAGAAAATTGTAAATATTAAAAGCTATATTGAAATTACATTGAATAGTAATTTAAGATATAACTTATATCTTATTGTACAGTTATTGAAAAAGAATCTACCCAGGAATAGATGGCGAGAACAAAGTAATTAGTATGAAATGGAATCTTACCATAAAGTAATATGAAACATAACATATGAAGAAGATATCTGATAATATGATCTGACGTAAATTGCAATTTAATGTGTTTTAATGGGAGATGTTCTCGAGGTATTCGCTTATTAATCAATAATCAAAGCATAATTAATCTACATTGAGAAGGGCGCGAAGGTGGTAGAGATGGAAGTGAGCGATAAATGGTTTGAAACTTTTAAATCTTCAAGTCGAGGAGTGCGGGGTGGAATTGTAGATTACAGAAGTTTTGGGTGCAAGATGTATATCAAGGAATAGGGGGAATGAGAGTTCAATAAGCTTGAAAGACTCCCGTAAATCACAGTTTAATGTGTATTAATGGGAGATGTCCTGGAGGTTTTCGCATAAATTGTGGTTTAATGAGTTTTAATGGGACATGTCCTGGTGGTTTTCGCTTACTAATGCCAATCCTTTCAAACTTGTGTGGTGAGTTTTCACTAAGCAAATCTTAATAAATGTTCATTGGGAAGGGCGCGAAGGTGGCAGGGATGGAAGGGAGCGATAAATGCTTTGAAACTTTTTGTGAACCCGGGTAGATTGAAGCTTGCGAGTTTGAGTGCGGGGTGGAATTGTAGAGCACGAAATTTTTGGGTGTAAGATGTATATCATAGAACATGAGGAATGAGAGTTCGATAACGCCAAGCCGGGAACTCGGGGCCATAAAATTGGCTAAGTATGGAAAGGAAGGGCAGTCGGTCGGGCTCCTGTAAATCACGGTTTAATGCATATTCATGGGAGATGTCCTTGAGGTTTTCGCATATTAATGCCAATTTATTCGAACATGTGTGTTGCGTTGTCACTAGTAAAATCATAATAAATGTGCATTGGGAAGGGCGCAAAGGTAGCGGGGATGGAAGGGAGCGATAAATAATTTGAAACATTTGTGAACCCGGGTAGACTGAAGCTTGCGAGTTGAAGGAATTGTAGACCACGAAATTTTTCGGTGCAAGATGTATATCGCAGAATTGTAGATGAGGAAATTTTTGGGTGCACGATTTATAATAGCACCAACCCAGGAACTAGCAGCCATAAAGTTGGCTAAGTATGGAATTGTAGATCACAGAAATTTTGGGTGCCCAAGAACCGACGGCCATAGAATTGGCTAGGTATGAAAAGTAACGTCGGTCGGTTGGACTCCCGTAAATCGCAGTTGAATGCATTTTTTGCTTATTAATGCCAATAAGTGAACCGGTGTGTTGAGTTGTCACTAGTAAAAGTATCATGAATGTGCATTGGGAAGGGCGAGAATGTGGCGGGGATTTAAGAGAGAAATAAAGGGTTTGAAACTTTTGTGAACCTGGGTATAGTGAAGGTTGCGGCCATAAAGTTGGCTAAGTATGGAATTGTAGATCACAAAAGTTTTGGGTTCAAGATGTATATCACAGAACACGGGGAATGAGATTTCGGTTGTGCTAACCCAGGAACCAATGGCCATAGAATTGGCTAGGTATGAAAAGCAATGACGGTCGGTCAAACTCCCGTAAATCGCGGTTGAATGCATTTTTGCTTATTAATGCCAATAAGCGAACCTATGTGTTGAGTTGTCGCTAGTAAGAGCATAATGAATGTGCATTGGGAAGGGCAGGAATGTGGCGGGGGTTGAGGAGAGTGATAGATGGTTTGAGACTTTTGTGAACTCGGTATAGTGAAGCTTGTGAGTTCCAGGAGTCTGGGGTCGAATTGTAAATCACGAAAGTGTTGGGTGCAAAATGTATATCACGGAAGTGTTGTGTGCAAGATGTATATCACGGAACACGGGGCATAAGAATTCGATAGCGCTAAGTCGGGACCCCGCGGTGAGATAATTGGCTAACTGTTGAAAGGGACATTGGTCGGTCGGGCTCATGATGTGACGATATAGATGGGGATGAGGATCTAGCAGTCGGCTAACCTAGGAACCCGCGACCAATACAGGAGCTCGAGAAAGTCAGGTTAAAGTTTAAAGAGATTTTGTTTATATTTATTTAAAATGTATTCATATTAATGTATCTTAATAGATTATTTGTGTTCCAAATGTAAACCATGTTCCAATTTGTGGAGGAATTGTAGACCACAGAAGTTTTCGGTGCAAGATGTATATCACGGAATTGTAGATGACGAAAGTTTTGGGTGCAAGATTTATAATAGCGCCAACTCGGGGACCGGCGTTGGATAGGTATGAAAAGCAATGACGGTCAGTTGGACTCCTATAAATCGCGGTTGAACGCATTTTTTTCTTATTCATGCCAATAAGCGAACCTGTGTGCTGAGTTGTTACTAGTAAAAGCATAATGAATGTGCATTGGGAAGGGCGGGAATGTGGCGGAGATTGAAGAGAGTGATAAATGTTTTGAAACTTTTGTGAACCCGGGTATAGTGAAGCTTGTGAGTTCCAGGAGTCTAGGGTCGAATTGTAAATCACATAAGTGTTGGGTGCAAAATGTATATCACGGAAGTGTTGGGTGCAAGATGTATATCACGGAACACGGGGCATAATAATTCGATAACGCTAAGTCGAGACCTCGCGGTGAGACAATTGACTAAGTGTTGAAAGGGATGGCGGTCGATTAGGCTCATGATGTGACGATATAGATGGAGATGAGGATCTGGCATTCCGCTAACCTGGGAACCTATGACCAATCCAGGAGCTCGAGAAAGTCAGGTTCAAGTTTAAAGAGATTTTGTTTATAGTTATTTAAAATGTATTCATATTAATGTATCTTAATAGATTATTTGTGGTCCAAATGTAAACCATGTTCCAATTTGAAGGGTGTTTTTTGCTCGCAAATTTTGCTCAAACCCATAAGCAATAGACAAAAAATATATGACTTAACATTTTGTATATGGAAACATATTCTAAAATACAGGAAGTTGCAATATATGCACAATATTAAACAGGAACATGACCCCAACATGTATAGGGAAATGAGTTATTTTTAAAAAGAAATACATAATTCAAAAAACAACACCAAACATTGAAGATCACCATAGAAAAACCTCAAATATTTTATATTCAGATAAACTGGGTTACAAAATACATTTGAGAATATTTCCCAAAATAATTGTCTTGGAATTTGTAAAAAATTATACAATTTAGTGCATATTCTGTGAAATATAAATGTGTTTGCCATAATGACTAGGATTGGGGCTCCCCGAAACTACAAAGCAAAGATGTACAAGAATCAAGTTTGTAGAAAGAAGAAAGTCGGTGATGGAAAACAACAAGACCTGGCAATAAGAAAGAGAAAATTGCCAGTCCTCGGTTAAAGCTTTGTTAGAGTAATTGGATGAAGACATCAACAAAGACAAAAGAATGTGATCAACATCAGCTTACTATGATGGTGTCCCATGTCTTGTCATTTGCTCGCTGATGTCCTTTTATGGCTTTACTCGGCGGTTATGGGAACCGTGTGAAGCGTCCTTTGCCCTTCATTGGTAATCTTGTCGACAACCTTTTTGAACCACTCTTCGATGTAGCTCCTCATGGGCGCCACGTTGATTTCATGTCGGATTTTTATATTGAAGAATTCACTTTCCAAGTCCCTTAGATAAATAGAGAGGTTGTGTAATGCTTCTTGAATATCTTGGTTTTTAATCGAATAACCGACTAGCCAGTTTTTCACGTCATCTTCACCATATTCAAGAATGCCATAGAAATTTTCAAATGACAGTCTTTTATAGATMTGAACTTGATCATCAAATGCTTGCTTGGTTAAAAACAACGAGTTGAATATCAATTTCGGGTCTTGGACTTCATTGGTGCTGCCAGCTAGATCTATCTCAGTTAGCTTCTTGAATAATTTGTCTCTTCTAGATATGGCCTGGCTACATGCTTGAATGATACCATTCAGGTTTTTTACCTTTTCTTTCTAGCATGCGTTTAGTTGGTCAATTCGATCCAGGGAAGGGAGATCCTCCTCTCTTCTTCTGAATTTTGTCACACCAGTAACTTTAACACCAAATGGTACAACTGCATCGAGGTAGAAACCTTGCTCGTTCTTGATATCTGCTTGCAGATACTCATGAAAATCATGTGCTCTTGTTCCAAAAGAGACCATACTCTTTGACATCTCCCAAGCTTATGTTATTAATTCCATTCTTCTATTTATATTCTTTTCCACATAGCCTCAGGTTGATGTGAGAAGGCTTGTTGATCCTTTTAACTTTGTTGCAGGTGTGGTGGGCCCAATCATTGCCAAAGGAGTAGCAAACAATGGAAGAGGCATTAGAACTCCCTCCAATTCTTTGATTCACTCCTTTAAAATGACATTTTTCGATTCAAGGCCGCTAATAGATTTGTCTAGAGCATCTCCGGCTACTCGGTGTATCTGGGAGATCTAGGAAGGGTGCATGCTCCATAGGTTGATCTCTGAATGAGATTTCCCTTTCTTATTTTTTACATCTCTCTTTTCAATAACCAATTTTTTGGATTCGCTGTCAAAACAGTGCTTTGGAATGCAAAAGATTCTTCTTCGTCCAAGGTATCGGTCCCAATTATTTCCATCTCAGGATTATGCGGAGTAGTGCTCTCTAGCCAGTCGTTGTCGGGGAACATTTTGTCAATGTCAATTTCTAGTTCCATATCTTCGAGGGAGAGATCGTGGATATCAATTTCTCCCCTCGGTCCCTCCTGTTCTTGCACTATTGTTTTCCTTTTTTTGCTCGGGGAAAGTTTGTGAGAACTTTCAATTTTGTCGAAGGGAGGGTTATTATCTCCTCCTCTGCCTGAAGAACTATGTGTGACTTTCTTGCTTGAGTAGGCCGTTGGAGTACTGCTCTGAGATGTTGTAGTCTTGGGTGTGGCGGTCGGGGATTGGGCACTTTTCTCACCCGGGCCTTTTCCTTTCTACTTGTATGAATCATTGGTGTTGATTATTGTCTCTAGGTTGTTGGTGTCACGAGCAGGACTTCCTGAGGCTTTATCTTCACCTTCATTCAGGATAGTGTCAGTGAAAGAATCGTTGAAACCGACAACCAATAGGTGTTMTACAAAAATACCATCAGGGTCGAACCCTTTTACTTTTCAACACATTTGAAATTGAAGTTGTGGAAGTGGCTCGCGAAACCGTCAATATTGTTCATATTCCTRACCATGAAATCCCCAACTTTCCAAGGTAGAGAGATGAATTGACTTTTTCTCTTTTCATGGAAAAAATGCAACGAGTAGGTGTATTGCCTTGCTATTTTAGCAAAAAACATTGTACYARATATGTGACATGGAAGGAAGCAATTATTTTGTTTAGACCCAAAAATTCTTATAACATTATAGTTCCCCATTTCTTCTAGTGTGCCCTTCCTATCCAGGAACTTGGTCGCCTGGTCAGACAACCGGGGAAAATACTTTCCAAATATCGATGCTTTAAAAACTGAAACAAAATCATTAAAGACTTCATAAAAATGTTGGGAGGTGTCATGTCTCCATAATATCTGGTACCAGAAGGTTACTGGGTCAAGTTCGCAGTTTACCTTCTTACACATAGATAATCCAGGGAATGGACAGCAATTCGCCATCGTGAAAATTAAATCAGATGATATAAATAATTTCTTCTCCCTTGTGTATTGCAATAACTGGGAAGAGATTTCAATGGAAATCAACTTTCCCAATGGAATATGGCTTGTTCCTTCACTGTAAAATATAAAATATACAGAATCATCCGAGAGATGTTGGTTGTACTTTCTTGTCCTGTTATCCTCGTGAAAAGCCATGCAATTTCCCGGAAAGGGTTTTTAAATGCACTAACCTGTAATCTGGTCATGTCCTCGGGATCGACCACTAGGTTCTCTAAGAACTTCGGCAAGAGGTCCAATTCATTATAATGCTTCTTTAAGAACTCTCTATAATTCTCGCCCTCGAAAGTAGGCGTTGGGTCGGGAAGCCTTAACATCTTTCGAAATACTTGAGGTGATAGGGAGACTCAGGAATGGTTCCAAAACTGGATAATCCGCTGATTTGGAATATAGTTTTCGGCGCAACAGGTGACCAACTCCTTACAGTCAAAAAAATTGGGAACACAACCTGCTCGTGCAATTCCAGATGTTCAGATAACTTCCTTCTGGGCAGAAGGGGACGAGTGGTAGTCATAAGCTCTAAACCACTGAAAAATTTGGTCCTCACGCCCAGAAATATTCAGGGTATCTCCACAGAAATGTTGTCGAGATGCATCCATAAGGTGATGAGAATGTTCCTTTGCTCCTAATAGTATTTAAAATGAATGTTGGAGCATGATAATATAATCTCCCTTAAATCTTGGTTCAATCCATTTTAATGGGATATGTCCTCTACCTTTTCGCCTATTAATGCCAATCTTTTCGATGTGTCTGGTGAGTTGTCACTAATAAAGGCATAATTAATGTGCATTGGGAAGCATGCAAAGGTGGCGGGGATGGACGGGAGCGAAAACTGCTTCGAAACTTTTGTGAACCTGGGAGCCCAGGAACCCGTGAATCTGTGACAACAGGAGGTGAAGAATCGACTAAGTATGGAAATGCGGGGTATAATGCCTTAAAAAAGCTAAAGTAAATAACAATTTTTCCGAGCTCAAGATCCACACACAAAAAAATAAAATTAGATGCCATAATATTGACCTCTGCCAATTCGATAATAGGGAGGTTTAGTTGATGGATCCAAATATCGCTCACTTCAGGCGACTGGGGTGCATGTGGGGTTCCTTTGAGAAAAGCTAATGTTTTGATGAAGATTTGTTTATATTGCTACACGTGAGGGTAATTGTGTGATAATATCTAGAATGAACACTAAAGGATGGTAATATAATCTCCCGTAAATATTGGTTTAATGCATTTATATGGGAGATGTCCTCAAGCTTTTCGCTCATTAATGCCAATCTTTTTGAACCTGTGTGGTGAATTGTCACTAATAAAAGTGTAATCAATTTGCATTGGGAAAGTGTGCAAAGGTGGAAGGGAAATCGACTAAGTATGAAAAGGTGAGGCGGTTAGACAGACGCAGACAGACTCATCATAGGTAGAGTGAAGCTTGCGAATTCGAGGAGTCCGGAGTCGAATTGTAGATAACGAAAGTTTTGGGTGCAAGATGTATATCATGGAATAGGGAGCATGAGAGTTCGATAGCACCAGTCCGGGAACTGGTGGTCAAAAACATTAACTATGGGAAAAACATTGTCAGCTATGTAATATACCTCGACCTCGACAAAATCACATTCAAGTTAGAAGAAAATTTGTTTATATTTACTTAAACATTGTTCATATTATTTTATTTTATTAGTATTTTTTGTGGCCCAAATGCAAACCATGTTCAAGTTTGAAGGGTGGATTAACATTTTCATATGCACGCATACTCTCAAATATGTCAAGCTGTAATATATGCACAATACTAAAGAGGGGCTTCATGTCAACACCTTTGTAGATGACAATGGGCTAGCACAATATTGCATTCTTGCTACGATGATGCCTTAAAAAAACTAAAATAACCAACAATTTTTTGCCAATTCAAGATTGACAGAAAGAAACTAATCATATTCCATAATATTCTCTCATTAATGCATTTTAATGGGAGATGTCCTCGAGCTTTCTGCTTATTAATGCCAATCTTTTCGAACATCTATGGTGAGATGTCACTAGTAAAAGCATAATTAATGTGCATTGGGAAGGGGCGAAGGTGGTGGGGATGGAGGGGAGCGAAAAATGCTTTGATACTTTTGTGAACCTGGGAGTCCTTGAACCCTCGAAACTTTGAAGAAATGACTAAGTATGGAAAGGCGGGGTGGTCAGAAGGAGTCAGCGTAGGTAGAGTGAGGCTTGTGAATTCGAGTAGTCTGTGGTCAAATTATAGATCACCCAAGTTTTGGGTGCAAGATGTATACTCTGAACATAGGGGCATGAGAGTTCGATAACGCCTACCCGGGAACCTGCAGCCATAAAATTGGCTAAGTAAGGAAACGAACGACGGTCGGTTGGACTCGTGATGTCAATATATAGATGGATATAGAATTTCTTAGTCCGCCATCCGAGAACCTGCGACCATAGAAATGCAACTAAGTATAGAAGAGGAAAAATAAAGGGAGAAAAGAACTTTATGCCTCACACAACAACACTTTGTCTGATAATTATCAAGCGATAGAAACACATCAACTATGGGAAAAATATTCTCAGCCATGAAATATAGCTGGAGCTCAACAGACCCTGGTTGAAGTCCAAAGAGATGTTGTTTATATCTATTTCAACAAGCTCGTAGGTAGAGTGAGGCTTGCAAATTCGAGGATCCTGGGGTCAAATTGTAGATCACTAAAGTTTTGGCTGCAAGATGTATACCTTGGACACGGGGCATGAGAGTTCGATAGGGCCTGGCCAGGAACCCGCGGGCATAAAATTGGCTATGGAAACGAACAATTGTCAATCAGACTCGTGATGTGAAGATATAGATGGATATAGAATTTATGACTATGCAACCCTGGGAACCCGCAAGCATAGATATGCGATTGGGTATAGAACCAGAAATGGATAATAGAGGGGAAGAAGAAAAGGGAAAAACGAGCAAGTATAGAAGAGGAAAAAGAAATGGAGCAAAGAGTTGTATGCGTCACACAACAACACTTGGTCTTAAGTATGGAAAGGTGGGGCGGTCAGACGGAGTTATCATAGGTAGAGTGAGGCTTGCGAGTTCAAAGAGTCTGGGGTTGAATTGTATATCACCGAAGTTTTGGGTGCAAGATGTATACATGAACACGGGGCATGAGAGTTCGATGGTGCCTATGTGGGAACCCGGTGGCCTTAAAATTGGCTAAGTGTGGAAACAAACAACGGTTGATCAGACGCATGATGTGAAGATATAGATGGATATATAATTTCTCACTGTACCACCCTAGGAACCCACAAACATAGATATGCGACTAAGTATAGAACTAGAAACGAATAATAGAGAGGAAGAAGAAAAGGGAAAATGGTTAAGTATAGAAGATGAAAAAGAAAGGGAGCAAAGAACTGTATGCCTCACACAACAACACTTAGTCTGATAATTATCAAGCGATACAAACACATCAACTATGGGAAAAACATTCTCAACCATGGAATATAGTTGGAGCTTAACAGACCTTGGTTCAAGTTAAAAGAGATGTTGTTTATATCTATTTCAACAAGCAATAGACAAAATATATGACTTGGCATTCTTACATGCAAGCATATTCTAAAATATGACAAGCTTCAATATATGCACAAATTGGACAACGTATGCAGATCAGAGTTTTTTGACCATAGCTCTTAGTCTCTGGACCTTGTACTATGATGGAGGTTTCACTTCTACTTGTCGATAGTTCTTGTGAACTAAAAAACATGTGGTGTAAACAACATAAACATATTTAACATGGCATAGCAGAACAAATAATTACGGATATTTGTTTCATAAACATAGCAAGAGTGTAATCTATGAATCCTTACCTTCGACATTGTCGTTGTGCTGATGTTTGCGACGGTTCACTGCCCATGTCCATGTCACTTCTGAAACAGTGGCTATGAACATGTGTATATTGTTCATACTCGATATGGATGTGCATTAGGCATACGTATTGTATTTGTTGTGACACCATTGTAGCCATACCTTTTGGAAGATTGTACTCCAGCTTTCTCAGCTGCGACACATAAGGCTCCATCTTCGTGTTCAATTAATATGTTCTTTTTTCAATGTAGCAATACAGAGAATACAATGGACATGAAGGCAAGTTGCTACGTAGGAACACATGAAAAAATATGGAGTACAAATTTATTTATTTCAAGGTAGCGGCACAGAAAATACAATTGACATGAAGATAAGTTAATCTACAGGAAGATATGCAGTATCTAAGGAAGAAAAAAAACAGAAGAGCTGCAAACTAGTGGAACAAGTATAGACAGAGCAAATGAAAAACAATTGGATATGGAATATAGGTAGAAGTATGCACCTTTGTATATACTCTTCTACATTTATGGTTAAGAGTTCTTTGCCTTGTCCAGTTTTCCTGTTTGTTTCAATGAAAGAAAGTACAAAACAAAATGAACATGAACGTAAGTTGATATGTAAGGAAAAAACAAGGAATATGTACATACAGTAAATAAAATAGAATAAAAGGAATAGAGTAACAGATAGTGTTAGAAGAATGTACCGTTTTTTTTTCTTCATCCATGTATGTGTATATATAAAAGATTGTGTAAAAAAATTTTGTGTCCAAAATCAATTACAAACCAGGAAAAACTAAGAAGTTGGATAACTTGGTTTTGTGGAACAAGCTAGACAAATATGCTTTGAAACATAGAAATATGATTTTGCAATATGTTTGATGTATATTTCATAATTCAAGTGCAATACCAATTGTATCGTGATCAGACCAATATGTGTCTAAGATAAATATGTTGTATTGACAAATGAGCACATTCGACCATACATGGTCAATAAGTGTGTTTTGTACATGGTTTATCTTGTCCAAAAGAAAGCAAAAGACTGTATTTGCACATGTAGTCTTCCAATTCTTTTGTTCTGGAATTATTTTGTAGCATGTCAATATTGATGTCTCCTACAATGACAATGGTTTCATTCAGATGCAAATGCTCTAATGCATTGGAAAAAACATTTAGAATGTTGGAGAATGTTGCATGTGAAGCATCATAGAGATTCAATGTTGCAATTTCTAATCCATGGAGAATTACTTTTGCGAGCACCATCTCAACATTGTTTTCTTCGAAATGCATATGCTCCAAAATTGTTACATGTTTTTTCACTGATATCATCACCCCATGTGTAATGTAGCTCGATATGCAATTGTGATTTGGAAATTGCTTGTTTTGCATGCATAATGTCATGTATGTTTCCTGCAAGCACAGAATATCGGATTGCATTGTGTCATAGTCATTGAGTATATCATCCATGTGTGCATGTAGGCTGCGCATGTTAAGTGAGGAATTGATACAGATGAGTTTGTTTATATGGATTGTTAATCATACTGTAGATGCCACTTTGTGGTAGTCCTAAGACTTTGCATCTCAATATCAAGTTTGTGTTTCACTTTGAAGTTATCTTTGTAAGAGCACTTAGTAAATACAAGGAGTCTATACTTTTAACACGGGACAATGTTGTGTATACAAGTCCATGTATTCGAATTCCAATAGGGTCAAATGCAACACTATCAAGTGTTAGTCCTTGCGATCTGTGGACTCTACGTGCACATGCAAGTTTAATTGGAAACTGTTTTTGAATCTTCAGTCGACCTATCTTTGCCGATGTCGATACTAGTTTTGATATTTGTAAGATAGGTGTCCAATCGCGTGCAGTGTTTGAATTATATAGATAAGCCAACTTGTTTGCTTGTCGGTGGCCTATATGCGGCTCATGGAACTTAATCCAGAGGACATCAAGTTTTTATGTTTTGGTATAGCCTTTGAGTATTCCATCTGCACCATTCACCAAGCCATCCCATGAATCATAGTTGCAGGCATATATTTCAACCAACATGTCTAATTTCAGGACAAGTTGCAAAGGCAAAGTGGCTGTATGTTCATGACATGGTACATTTCCATGGTTGTCTTCTTCGAGGTCAATTAAATTGATGATGATATCATCGCCAGGCATGAGCGATAGCATGTACCTATTATGCATTGCGACATCCCTATTTGTGTAGAACAAGTAAGGGAAGGTTGGGTATGTTGGTGCAGGTCGCATGCACCTTGAATTGATATATGTTAAGTCATCATGTGTTTGGTTGTTTGTCCGCATTCTATTCAGAATTGCAATAAATGTCTCATCTGTCTGGCGCATTGTAGTATGTAATTCAAAGAATTTTATATTGTCTTTCCAGAGGTCATGCATCATTGTTTGCATATTGACCATAGGTTGTTCAAATATCAAAGAATATTGGATGGGTTGCGCCTGGTAAAGATCCCAACAAAATACCATGTCAATGTTTCCAAAGTATTTCGTGTGCACATGTTTTATGTTTCTTAGTTGGTTGTTAATGTAATACAAGAAGCGACTTCCAATCAGATATGCCTCATCTATGAAGACAAGTTGCAGTTCACCATAAATCTTAGACAAGGTATCTAACATTTTCTTGCTAAGTGGAAGAAACTGTGACTTGTTAAAAGGCATAAAAAATGCAGAGTGGACTGTTGTTCCACCTGCATTATATGAAACTTTTCCTATGTATGCAACTATTATCCCCTTTGGTTTCATAGGATCAGAGGAATTGTTTGAATCATAGATTCATATAAGCATTTGGAATAATGCTTTTGTTGTGAATGTTTTGCTCATTCCCGCCCCACCTGTAAGGAACAAGTGCACGGGAGTGTGCATGTTCAAGCGTTTTTTAATCGCAATGTCCTTTAGAATTGTTTGATGTTCTCGATTCAACAGACG
Source organism: Picea glauca (assembly GCA_000966675.3). Lineage (NCBI taxonomy): Eukaryota > Viridiplantae > Streptophyta > Pinopsida > Pinales > Pinaceae > Picea > Picea glauca. Next base: position 41,817 of record JZKD02S1972349.1, on the reverse strand, counting down.
TCTGACTCTGTGGTATTCGTTATTTTTAATAAGGAAAGGATGTTTTGTGACTTGAAAGCCAATATTGATACGTTTTTCAATGTCAGTTGCTCGAGGACGAGGCAAATCTTCTTGCAAGTCATAGGACTCGCAAAGAGTTCTAGTTGTTTTACGGTTTGTGAATGTATCATCAACATTGTCAGGGTTTTCTAGTTCATGAACTGCACTTTTTAGATCACCCCATGTTGGATTAACATTGTATGTAAATCTAGATTCATTGGTTTGTACTGTAGTCTCAAAGGCAATATACACAAATTCCCATGTAGGGAAGTTATGTTTTAATGTGTTTTCATTTTGATCAAACAGAACGTATAACAATAGTTTTTCTCTATAATAGTTTTCATAGTTAGTATGTTTGTTGTATTTAACAAAGCGTATTACAGAGGGTTTTTTTCTTTTTGATATGGGTGCACCATTTTTTTTGTAATGCAATACGAACTTTGCTAAGCAAATATGCTTAATAAGAGATGGACACTGGTGGTAATAATCAATAATAGAGCGACATAGTACGTCCTCTGAATTGTCAGGCTCTTGTTCTAGCAAGGACGGTGGTTTAAGCACAAATGTGTGTTTCTCAAGTGAAGATGTGTTTATGAAAACACATTGCCTTGAACTACAATTGAGGGGCGGGAAAAGTGCAATGTGGACTGCTTGTTGAGTAGACATTTGTTGAAGGTTAAGTAATGTATTTCCAAGCATACGTATCATTTTCATAGCATCAATATGACTTCTTTCATGTTCTTTGTGTATTCTTCTGAATGCACTTGTCATAGATTTGTCAACCTTTGTCATATACGAGGTACAATACGATGTTGCAGCATATGCATTGAGGACATACTACACATTTGTATTTGCATTTCACATAACTGGCATGTCCTTGGAGAAACTATTGTTCCAAATATGAGAAAGTTTTCGTTTAAGGAAAATTGTTGGTTGTTTAAGTGTACATCGTATGGCTTGGATGTACTCATCTTATGTTAGATTTAGCTCTGTCAAGAAGTCGTCGAAGCTCATTAACTCATCAAAGTCTCGTTGTTCTAGAAATGCGAACAAGGATTTATATTTCTCAATGACAACATTGTCCTCTAAACTAAGTGGCTCTATGATTCTTGTTGTTCTCATTGGCGGCGCAGGGAAGTTGTATCTGCAATGTGAATTTTTTCGTTTTTTACAGCTTCATGTATGATAATGTCTATGAACTTTGGAAAGTTCTGGATCCAAATGATCTGTGTTGCATGTTATGTATTTGTCCACAAATTGCTCGATCTGTGAGTTTTTGTCATTTCCATAGACTGGTGCACCCTCTATCCACAACAGTGCATGGTCATGCTCACTCCCCCTATTCTAGAACTCAATCACAAAGAAGTAGTCCGATATTTTTCCGAAAAACGTTTCATCATGGCATATCAATTGCCTCAAAGTATTTATTCTACGCCTATAGTAGCGAGTACATGTCACAGGGTCTTTTCTTATGAGGTAGTCAATGTCATCATTTTCCAATGTATCAATTTGTTTTTTCCTTTTCCTATTCCTATACAATGCAGACACCGTAGCCACCAACAGATCCCAGCAATGCTCTGCACTTGTAAATGTGATGAAAAATGTTGGTGGCCGAATTGTCAGATCATTGCAAAAATAGTTTTCTTGTTTTGTTGCAAATAGTCAGGAGAGATGCGAATGTTTTTGAAATCTGTGTATCCAATATCAGATTTCAAGAGTTTTTCTAGGTTTGCTTTGTACTTGACATCTTTGGCCAATAACTTTCTTCCTTATAGCTGACCTCTTATTCGCACCCACATGCAAGACAGCACTTGCTCAATTATTATGCACATTGTTTTGAAAAACAAATTTGTTATGTGACAGGAGAAGTCACTGCTTGAAAGCAGTAGTTCCCATCGAACTATTTTATGGTAGATGAATCATTCTATAATTTCACTGGGACGTGGATCTCCATAGAACAGTGTTGGGACGTTCATTTCCTCAACAAATTTGTCCTTGAATATTCCAAGTGGACTTTGCCCCTCAGTAGGTGCAATTTTGACAATCTTGTCTTGCAAGTCACGAATGCTTTGTGAGTTAGTGAATCCATGTATCAATGTTTCAACAGGTCTTTCATTCTCCGATTCATCGCTTGTATCAAATTCACTAGCAATCTCAAGAGTCTGTGCAGAGCTGTCATCCCCTTCTCCAAGAACAGTGTTCCAGTTCTCATTTATACATATGTTCTCTGCCTTGTACAAGGCCCTGGAACATAATTCTTTTAATGCTTTCATGACAACATGCACACACACTTTACCTGTCTAGTATGCAATCTTGTATTGCAAGCATCTTTTGAGAGCTACAACAATTGTCATTGTATCTCTAATGAATTGTGGCAAGGCTTTTTGCACAACATCTAGTTGGACAGGCACATTAATAATTGATCCTGTTAAGCCCATTTGGGGTCGTTTATAGCCCAGTGTATGATTTGTGCATATGCAATTCGCAGAGACACAAGTCTCTCTTCAAGTTCTATAAGTGCATTTACATCTTGTAGTGGTGTATTACATCTTATTTGGTCAGGCGTTGCAAAGTGTAGCAATTTTCCATTTTCAAGTGATCGTTTGCATGGAAGACAAATATTGCCATTGGAAAATGTTTTATCATTTAGTATCAAGCCGAGGCATTCTACTTCCAAATCAGGCGTGAAGGACTTAGTGTTTTTTGCGAAATTCAACTGATTGCAAATTGCACATGCAATGGAAGGAGTGTCTTTAATTTGTTTCATATAGATCTGTTTTGCATATTTCTTCCCTGGGGAAGTATGCGTAGAAAGTGTTTGGTGGTTTTCATTAGTAGCAGTCCATGGTGTTGGCTCTAGCCCACAAAATGTGATTTTTCCCTCTTGGTCAATACCATTACCATTGTGGGATATGTCACTGAACCTGTTTCTCTCACGTATCTGTTTTTTCAAGATGTGGTAGGTTAACTTATGCTTGCCACTCGAAACTAGTTTCACTTGTTGACAAACCATGTTGGGGGTGGAATCGACATTTCTTATGAGCATTGCATCCTCACCATCTCGATGATGCAAACTGTGATGTTCTTTGTCATTCCACATGTGATGTTTGTGTTCAACAAAAAATGCGAAAATGCGATTGTGTTGTGCACGAACAATTTTTTTAGGTTGTGATATGTGAGTTTTTGTCTAGAAGGAAGTGTACCAATGTATTTTTTTCTCTCACGTATGACCTTTTTCAAGTTGTGATAAGTTAGTCTACGTTTTTTGTTCAAGGTCTGGATAACCTCATGACAACTGGGATGAGTTACATTCTAATTAAATAGTATGTGACGCTTATCCAGATTCGATGCAATTTGGGTGGCATTGACACTGGATCCTGAACTGGTAGTATTTCTTATCCTACCGATGTATTTTTTTCTCTCACGTATGACCTTTTTCAAGTTGTGAAAAGTTAGTCTACATTTTGTGTTTAAGCTCTGTATGGCCTCATCACAACTGGGACGAGTTTCATTCTCATTAAATAGCATGCGACGCGTATGCAGATTCGATGCGGTTTGGGTGCCATGGACAATGGACCCTGAAATAGTAGTATTTCTCATCAAAGGATGATAATGGATATGTGGCGTATATGTTTTCAATGAGATGATGTCAATTGTTCGATCATAGTTTGAAACAATACAACAGGAATGGGCAGTACCATCCGACAAGGTCGAACAGACCTGGATATTTACTATGAATATGATAGATAGCCATTGCAAACAGAATATGCCACCCTCTACATTTCCTTTCTCATATGATAGTGCCATGCTTACAAGGTATTGTTGCCAACTTCCAATTGTCGACATACTTTCTAGGAGATATGGTGAAAGGTGTTGATGCAAGCAGCTAAAAGCCTGTTGGTTGCCACCTATAATTACATTGCAAAATGATTGTACAGTGTAAAGCCGCAACGACTGCACATCGAACTCTGTTGCTACCAAATAGCAAATTGCATTGAACAGACTATCTCCACAACTATATGCAATAGTTATCGCTATGTGCAAGTGATGGGCTATGTAACAATAGTTCGAACAATAGAGGCTATGTAAAAAAAAAATCATTCGAAGGACAAACTAATATGAAGTCAACTAATAAAAAACTGACTCTCTATCTTCAAAACTTTGGATATCCAAACATTTCAAGAAAAAAAATAAAAACTCAGAAAGACCGTATATGATAAAAAACTTTGGATATGCTAACATATCAAACATTGGGAATAGAGAAGCTAGCAATAAGACCTCCAATCTGTTATCCAATAAGATCATGACATATATGGTATTTTTAATTATATAAAAATCAATGTTTTTAGTTCCCTAGTTCCAACAATAGATATTATGCAAATATTTTTAGTCAAAGGACAAACTAATATGAAGTCAACAAATTATCGATTGCTATAGTCCCTCTACGCCTTCGATGTGGACTAATAACCCCTTTAATAACTTTTGAGTCACTTTAATTAATTAAAGTACCTTATTTTATTTACTTTAATCACTTTTTCTTTTGAACTTTATATCTTTAAAAAATAAATTAATACTTTATAAAGTACAACTTTTTCACTTTATTAGTCCCTGTTGTAGGCATAGAGGGACTATAGCGATCGATAATTCATTGAGTACATATTACTTAGTCCTTTGACTAGAAATATTTGCATAATACCTATTGTTGGAGCTAGGGAATTACAAACATATATTTTTATATAAAAAAGTACCATATATGTATTGATCTGATTGGATAAGAGATTGGAGGTCTTATTGTTGGCTTCGCTATTCCCAATGTTTTATATGGCAACATATCCAAACTTTTTATCGCATACAATCTTTTTGAATAATATATTTTTCCTATGTATTGCTTGAAGGTGGATTAATGTTAGCATTAGTTCGAATGTTTTTATTAGCATTTTCTGCTAGCTGGATATATCCCTAAGTTTTTATTTGTACTAATCATATTGAAATGTTTTGATATCCAACCTTTATAGTGATTGAGAATTCCAAAGTTTATAACGTCCTTCCCGCATGTATTTGTATTGAAATGTATTAACACTTTTTTCGAGATGCTTCAATCGGCCTGACAGCGTAAATGTTTACATGACGTGAGGTCCTCCAACATGCTTCACAACTTCAATGTTTGCATACCATGAGGTCCTTAAACAACCTGACAGCCTTAAATGTTTATCTAAATATGCTTCTCGGAGTACATTTTTCCTCAAAATTTTCGATACAATGTTGCAGTGATTTTGTACAGTGTTGTTGTCCACCGCCAGTTGAATAGGCATTGTATGTTTCATCCTTCTTCTACCTTTGCAATGCAATTTCGTCATCGTTGAAGCTACATACATTGTTTACTGGTTCAGTGAGTGCTTCTTCTTCATTGGTTCGTCAATTGCTGCTTGTTGTTGTTTTGTTCGCGATTCCACCTGTGCTTCTGCATTTCATCGTTTCAGAGTAAGTTTCCACGCCATAGTTTCATTTTGTATTCCTTGTTTGTTGTTCAGTGTTTACAGTTTGCAGGTAAGAATGTTTTCTTATTTGTAGTGGCATGGTTGTCGTATGTTTCTGGTTCCTTCTTTGCTTCGGCTGCAGTTTCGTAATCGTTGGAGATACATGTGTTGTTTACTGGTTCGTTGGTTCGTGGGTTGTTGGTTGTGTTTGTTTGGCTTGGGCTTGTGCTTTGGGGCCCTAGGGGTGTAGTTCGGCCTATTAGTGCTTTCTCACTGGTTTGGTGCTTGTTGTTTTCTTTTGTTTGATTTGGCATTGCAGGGTTGGGGTCTAGTGACGGTGGTTGGAGTTATTTTTATTTTTTTTATTATTGTTGTTTTTGGGGCGCTTTACGATGTTCAACCCCTGCACCGACGAGTCGACATGCAGTTGTGTTATTTTCCCTATCTATCGAGGTCAATATATGTTCTACTGTGAGATTTTGCTGGTGCTTCAGTGTTGGCATGAAAGAAAATAGTTGCATGCAAAATTGTTCGAGAATTACATGTGAAATTGCAATATCCGTTGTTTTTTGTTAGGATAAAGCATATGCAGGCTACATTTATAAACCGTGTATGGTCAGATGTGTTCATATGACATTACATGTTCTTTGTCCTCTACACAGACTTATGTGCGCACGATACAAATTGTGTTGTACTTGAGATATGATATGTACACCAAAGATTCTGCAAGATTATATTTCGATGTTTGGAAGCATGTCTGGGTAGTTTGCCACGAAAAACCAAAATCTTGTATCGTGGGCACAACAGTCTGTGTAGAGGATAAAGAACATGTATTTCGATCGGTGGAAGCACATCTGGATAATTTTCCATGGAAAACCAGAAATCGTTTAGCTACGACCATGCAATTTCGTGATATTTTGTGGCTTGTAATATATTTTGGGTAGGGAAAAAAAATTACACATTTACAGCTATGGATGGAGAAGCGCAAAGGTTCATGTTTCTGCCTATCTTTTAGATTGTTCGTTGACTCTCTTTTACTGTATGTACATATTGCTTGTTCTCCGATGCATACCATATTCCATTCATGTTCATTGTATTTTGTGCGTTCCCACATTCAAACAAACAGAATAGCTGGAGAAAACGACAGAGTCTTGACTGCATCGGTTGAAGAGGATATAGAAAGGTGCATGCTTATATTGTTATTTCATATTGCATTGTTTTGTATTTCATTTATTGTCTGTATATGTGTTCGCCTAGTTTATTATATGTACATGTTATGTGCCTTCCTACATGGTAACTTATCTTCATTGCATGCCTTCTTGCATACTAACCTGCTTCATGTTCGTTGTGTTTTCGCTGCATTGCTACATTTAAACAAACAGATGGTTGGAGATGACGATGGGCTCTTTCGCGGGTAAATAGCCCTGTTTCTCTTTCTTTTACATGTCTGACTTCATTATAAGTTATCTTCATTACATGCCTTCCTGCATACTAACCTACTTCATGTCCGTTGTGTTTTCGCTACATTGTTGAATTTAAAGAAACAGAATGGTTGGAGAAGACGAAGGACTCTTTAGCGGGTAAATAGACCTATTTCTCTTTCTTTTAGATGTATGTCTTCATACTAACTTTCCTTCATGTCCATTGCATATTCAATGTTGCTACCTTGGAAAAAACAGGTTGGTTGGACAGGAAGATGAATTGTTTTGTGCAACAACAGAGAGTTATGTGGTACAATCTTCTAAAAGGTATACCAAATGTGCTAGTAAATTAAATATACAAACCGGGTGGGGGCATATAATATTAGACTTGAAAATGATGGCTTGGAAACAACGGGCCTTTCTGCCATCCCTATTTCTACTTTTTTTGTTTTCTATTATCCCTTTTGTCTTCTAATTCATCTACGTAGTGTTCTTTCCGAAAATGCCTTGGTGCGTCGGTTGGCGGACTAACGGTTTCACATCTATGGCCGCGCTTCTACCTTATTCCATAGTTACCCACTTTGTCGATTACAAGTGCCAGGCTGGAAGGTTCAAGATTGTTCCCCTGGCTTCCGAGGGTCCATGATATACAGATTGGTCGTGGTGCCCCACCTTCACAACCTGTTTACTGTTAAACATTTTTCTAGTTAAAAAAATTAGATGCATACAACTTTACGGTTATTTAGTCGTTCTGATGGACAATATACAATGCACATGCGTGTTTAGTCCTCAAGTTCATCTGCACATGCTTGCATCATAAAAAGTTGGACTAGTGACATGGGCATGAGCAGTCAGTCATCCCAGACATCAGCAGACCGGCAAGGCCAAAGGTAAAAATGCATACGCTCTTCTCTTACTATGTTTACCAAACAAATATCCTTGGCTATATATTCATATATGGCATGGTGAATATGTTGATGTCATCTACAATACATGGTTTGCAGTTCGCAAGAAGTATCAACAAGTACAAGCGAGACGCCGAAAGTGTCGCATGTTCTGCAGACTAAGAGGTGTGGTTGCAAAACTCTAGCTCCATAGTTCATCGAAGTTATGTGTGTACTTATAGATTTATGCCAGTGAAAGAAGAATACAAAAAAAAAAAAAAAAAAAAAAAAGCACACTACCATTCACTTTAGTTTTCCTGTTCAAAAATTGTCACCAGGTCTAGAGTTGTAACATCCAAAGTACTATCAATAGAGGGCTTGAACAACCACCAAACTAGACAAGTGTTCGTCAGGGACATAAAGGTCATCTATAGCACCTACTTGGACAATGAAAACAAAACTAGATCCATTATGCGTGCTAACATGACAGACAAGGAGGCCATGATGACAATGACACTAATTATTCCTCCACAACTTGTCCAAAAACATGCAGAAAAGATATTGTCGGGTAATGAGATATCCATTACAAATTTTAATATATTGCCCAAAACAGTATATGACCGTGGTGATTGTGATTAAATTATTTCGCTCAACGAAACAAGTATTATGGAAAAAAAATTCATTGTTTGTTCAGAATATCGTTTCATCCCAGGCTCGACTATCAACCAGCTTGCACAGAGCACTGATATTTACCCAATCGGAACGATTGGCGCAGCTATCACACTGGCTAGAAAACTTAACTCGCAACACATTCTCCATATAAAGGATGGAGAGTCAGACAACGACAAGGCAATGGTATTGCTTTTCATATTCAATTTTGTCCTTTGCTTTTGCATGTGCATGTATCTCGGGTAAGTTACACAAATATTGCACTGTTCCATGTTGTTGCCAACTGCAATTGTTCGATACATATTCAAATTTTTTTTCATCAATGGAGCAGCAATTGCATAAAGGGAAGATTCCACTTATGCTCTTTAAAAATATAACAAAGAAAAGGGATGTTAGAGAAAGGATCTTTCGGACAACCTAGGCAACGTTTGTAACAGAGTTGCGAGTAGATATAGTACATGATATGGAGAAACTAGCTAGCTCTACAACTGTTGTGCGTATACATCCAAAAAATCATCCTCACTTTGCTTATACAAATAGCCTTCAACAAGTTTATGCGACTTGTTTTGTTTTATTTTTATTTTTTTAAGGGGAGGGGGGGGGGTGCAGTTGTGTATTATATTGTTCAATGTATTAATTCCTATGCTCGTGTTCCCAGGTTGAAGGTGTTTTAGTTGTAGCCAATGTGTACTCGACCCACTTTGAACATGTATGTGCGAAATGCAACTCTCTTGCTTTTGTCTTCGCTTTGATAAGTGATGATACGATTGATTGTCTGCGATGCGGTGAAAAATTACCATATATATATGGACATTGCGTCAACGCTGCCATCTAAACCATGGGCAACACAACCATGCATTGTACAGTTAGGCAACCTCTGTTACAAAATGTGCTTCCTAAGTTGGCAGAATTGTCGTATGAAACGTATCTACAGAAAAAGGCAAGCAATGTCTACATGTTGCGGGACCTTCGGATACACAACAAATTCACCTTAAATGAGGACAATGCAATTTTGCATATCGGCTGAAGAAGGGAAAAAAAATATATCAAATTTTGGTAGGAAATGAAAATACCTCATGTGTCTCTGTAATATTTCTTCAACATCTAGATGAATGTTCATCGGACTCGACTACTTGGGATTGCATGTGCATAGGATTATTTGGTCCAAAAAATGGGAAGCATGGCAGCAAACCCCATATGTTCCATGGCCTCGGTTATTTTCTACTGAGAACATATATCAGATGCAAGAGAAAACGAATGCGACGACGTATTTTCTTTGTATATCAAATTTTTTGATGTAAAGGTCGATGTGTCCTACTCTATGGAACCTTGTGCGAACTTGCTTGCGACCTGTTTAAAGTTTAGTTGGTTCTTGGTTGTGTGCTTCGTCTGTCAATTTGTATATCGCGAAACTCCAACTGTTGTTTGGAGGACACAGAACAATAGAATTGAATTTTTTATCCAACTAGCCCGCAAATCTGCCTGATAATTTCTATGGTGCTATGATGCAAATGTAGTATGTGGCTTGTTTTAGCATTTTTCCTTAATCGATGAACTTGGTAAAATTAATCTCCTTGAATAATTTGAAATCAACGAATATATACTGTGCGAAGTGAAATTGTGCTATCATATCAACAAGAGGCCCTTAAAATTCAAATTCGTCGTTGTTTTAGCATTTTTTGCTTAATCGATGAACTTGGTAAAATTAATCTCCTGGAATAATTTGAAATCAACGAATATATACTGTGCAAAGTGCAATTGTGCTATCATATCAACAAGAGACCTTTAAAATTCAAGTTGGTCATTCTTATGCTTGTGGTCATAGAATTTTAAAAAACTTTATTTTGTTTCCTTCATTTTTTTTAAAATAAACGATTTAACATCCTTTGATAATTTTATGTAATTCAATTGTACAATATCAATATTTAATATTAATAATTTAGTATTTGAAAATAATGTTGTTAGATAATGTTAGATAAGATGACCATCCGTAAACAATTGCAATCTTGAGCCCGCCAGTCCTGGAGTCCTTCTGTCAATTTGTATGTTGCGGAAGTCCGAGTGTTGTTTGGAGGACACAGGACAATAGAAGTGCAATGTTGAGACGGAGAGCCCGCAAGTCCGCCTGTCAATTTGTATATCGCGGAACCAAGGGTGCTATTGGTAGGACACAAAACAATAGAGGCTCAATTTTGAGCCCGCCAGCCCGAGAACCCGCGATCTAAAAAGTGGTAGAGTATGGAATGAAGGATCCGTACATGCTCTATAAAATCTCATGTCCATAATTTATAAAAGTACATGTTTACTATGTATTGCTCGTTGGTCGTTGTTATGCTTGCGATGATAGAATTTTAAAAAACTTTATTTTGTTTCCTTCATTTTTAAACAAATAAGCAATTTAACATCCTTTAATAATTTTATGTAATTCAATTGTACAATATCAATATTTAATATTAATAATTTAGTATTTGAAAATAATGTTTTTAGATAATGTTAGATAGGATGACCATCCGTAAACAATCACAATCTTGAGCCCGCCAGTCCTAGAGTCCTTCTGTCAATTTGTATGTCGCGGAACTACAAGTGTTGTTTGGAGGACATGGGACAATAGAAGTGCAATGTTGAGCCAGAGAGCCCGCAAGTCCGCCTATCAATTTGTATATCACGAAACTCTAGGTGCTATTTGTAGGACACGAAACAATAGAGGCTCAATTTTGAGCCCACCAGCCCAAGAACTCGCGATCCAAAAAGTGGCTAAGTATGGAATGAAGGATCCGTCCATGGTCTATAAAATCTCATGTCCATACTTTATAAAAGTACATGTTTACTATGTATTGCTCGTTTATCGTAAAATTTCTAGGCGTGGAAGTTGGCGGATGCACGTGTTCAGATTTCCACTTACTTTTATATCACTAGCCCGACCAAATTGTACAAACTTGCTTGTCTAATTAACTTGTGCAATATCAATATTTAATATTAATCATTTAGTACTGAAAATAATGTTTTTAGATCATGTTAGATAGTTGATAGGGATTACCATCCGTAAACAATGGCAATCTTGAACCCGCCAGCCCTGGAGTCCGTCTGTCAATTTGTATACCACAGAACGTCGAGTGTTGTTTGGAGGACACGAAACAATAGAAGTGCAATGTTGAGCCTGTCAACCCGCAGGTCCGCTTGTCAATTTGTATATCGTGGAATTGTGGGTGCTATTTGTAGGGCGTCGAACAATAGAGGCCCAATTTTCAGCCTGCTAGCCCGAGAACCCGCGAACCAAAAAGTGGCCAAGTATGGAATGCAAGATCCGTACATGATCTATAAAAATTTCATGTCCATACTTTATAAGAGTACATACTTAGTATGTATTACTCTTTTTCGGAAAACTTTTAGGTGCACAAGTTGGCGGATTCACGACTTCAGATTTCACTTACTTTTATATCACCAGCCCGACCGACCGCTTCCCCGTTTGATATTGTAATAAACGAATATAAACTGGCCCAAGTCCAATTGTGTTATCACATCAACACAAGGCCCTTAAAATTCAAATAGCCCACAAGTTCGCTTGTCAATTTGTATATCGCATAAATGTGGGTGCTATTTGTAGGGCACAAAACACTATAGGCCTAATTTTGAACCTGCTAGCCCAAGAACCCGCGATCCAAATAGTGGCTAAGTATGGAATGAGGGATTCGTACATGCTCTATCAAATCTGATGTCCATAGTTTTTAGAAGTACATATTTAGTATGTATTACTCGTTTCCTCCAAAAGTTGTTTAAAAGACACGGAACAACAGAAGTGCAATGTTGAGCGAGGCAGTTCGCAAGTTCGCCTGTCAATTTGTATATTGCAGGACTCTGAGTGCTATTAGTAGGATACAGAGCAATAGAGGCCCAGTTTTGATCCCGCTAGACCGAGAACCCATGATCCAAAAAGTGGCCAAGTATGGAATGAGGGATCCATACAAGCTCTATAAAAACCAAATGGCCATACCTTATAAGAGTACATACTTAGTATGTATTACTCATTTTTTGGAAAACTTGTACCTGCGGAAGTTGGCGGAATCACGACTTCAGATTTCAATCACTTTTATATTACCAGCCCAACCAATCGCTTCTCCGTTTGATATTGTAAGAAACAAATATAAATTGGCCCAAGTCCAAATGTGTTATTACATCAACAGGAGGCCCTTAAAATTCAAATAATCCTTAAGTTCGCTTGTCAATTTGTATATCGCAGAACTCTGGGTGTTATTTGTAAGGCATGAAACAACAGAGGCCCAATTTTGAGCCTGCCAGCCCGAGAACCCGCGATCCAAAAAGTGGCTAAGTATGGAATGAGGGTTGTGTACATGCTCTACAAAATCTCATGCCCATACTTTATAAAAGTACATATTTGGTATGTACAACTTGTTTCTTGAAAAATTTTCTAGGTACAAAACTTGACGGATACATGTGTTCAGATTTCCACCCATTTTTATATCAGTAGCCCAACCGACCTCTTGCCTGTTTCATATTATACAAAATTTTTGGAATGCAAGTTTCTGAATACGCGGGTTTTTCTTTGAAATAAGATATTTCACATCCTTTTATAATTTTATGTAATTACATTGTACAATATCAATATTTAATATTAATACTTTAGTATTGGAAATAATGTTTTTTAGGTAGTGTTAGATAGTTGATAGGGATCACCATCCGTAAACAATCGCAAGCTTAAGCCTGCCATCCCTGGAGTCCATCTGTCAATTTGTATATGGTGGAACTCCGAGTGCTATTTGAACGACACAGAACAATAGAAATGTGATGTTGAGTGAGCCAACCCGCAAGTCCGCCTGTCAATTTGTATATCGTGGAACTCTTGGGTACTATTTGTAGCTCACAGAACAATAGAGCCCCAATTTTGAGCCCACCAGCTCGAGGAAAATTTCTTGGTAAGGAAGTTGGCAGATTCACGTATTCAGATTTCACTTACTTTTATATCACCAGCCCGATCGACCGACCGCTTCCCCGTTTCATATTGTACAAACCTTCTTGTCTAATTAAATTGTACAATATCAATATTTATTATTAATAATTTAGTATTGAAAATAATGTTTTTAGATAATGTTAAATAGTTAATAGGGATTAACATCCATAAACAATCGCACTCTTGAGGCCGCCAACCCTGGAGTCCGTCTGTCAAATTGTATATCACGGAACTCCGAGTGCTTTTTATATGACACGAAACAAAAGGAGTGCAATGTTGACCGAGCTAGCCCGCAGGTCCACTGGCCAATTTGTATATCGCGGAATTCTGGATGTTATTTGTAGGCCACAAAACAATAGATGCCCAATTTAGAGGCCGTCAATTCAAGAACCTGCGATCCAAAAAGTGGCTAAGTATGGAATGCAGGATCCGTACATGCTCTATAACATCTCATGTTCATACTTTATAGTACATATTTAGTGTGTATTACTCGTTTTTCAGAAAATTTCTAGTTTCTCTTTTCTCTCTACTTTCCCCTTCTTTACTTACTTGGTTTTTGGAAAATGTCTAGGTGCGAGATTTGGCGGATTCACGTCTTCAAATTTCCATTCTTACTTTTATATCACCAGCCCGACCAACCACTTCCCCATTTCCTATTGAACAAACTTTTTGAATCACGAGTTCCTACATGGGCGGGTTTAACATTGTGTTTCCATTGTTCTGTCGTGTGCAACTAGCACCCGGACTTCTGCAATTTACAAATTAGCAAACAAACCCCCGTTCATCTCGTATGCTTTCACTTTCTGTTTGCTTGGTCCTTTTTCCCAATGTCTCATGCTTTTATATACAGAACTCGAAGTTCAACAATATACAAATTGCCCTCTCGCCATTGTGCTTCCGCTGTTCCCCTACTCACAAATAGCAGCCGAAATTCCGCGACATACAAATTGATGGCCGATATCTGTCACTAAGATGCAATATGACAATCAGCCCTTCACGTCTCCTGGGTATATATTATGCCCTTTTTCTTTTGTAACCCGTCCGATCGCTTTCCATACTTAGGTATTTCTTGGAATTGGTTTCGCGAGTTGGCGGGTGCACGAAATGTACAATGCTTCGTTGCAATTTGCCATCATCGTTACCTTCATACTTGTTTCCAGATATGCAATAATTAAGCTTTAATGCTAGTAGTTCATCCTGCAGGAACCATTAAGATTGTCATTAATGTCCAGAATTCCAAAGAAGATTTGTCATTACTACAAATTAAACTAATATTTGCGCAGAAGTATGTTATCCTTTCCAAGTATTCATTTCAAACATGATGCAATCTGTTTTTGTGCATCGGCAGGTTGCACCTTTAAGAAATTTCTAATTCTTAATCTCTCTTCACCGTCACCGCCACCTTCACACTTTTTTCTAAATATGCAATTAGTCAGTTGTAGTGGTAACAACTCATTCCGAACGAACCCTATAGATTGTCACTGATCAACGAAACGCTCAAGGACATATTCCATTGATATGCATTAAACCATAATTTGTGGAGGGTTATATTATCCCTCCCTAATTTTCATTTCAAACATCGTCTCGAGCAAACGAAAATTCTCGTTAATTTGTGGCAACAATTCTGTCCAGATACAGTAAACACATTCGGGCATAATGGCCAGAGGTTCTACTATTCCAGGGCATATTCTTACTACTCATCTCCCTCCGCCCAGGAGCAAAAAAGGAGATGGTCCCTTGGTACACCGAGAGATATATTTGAAGCCAAAGAATTCCAAGGCAACCCTGCCTGCTGAGAGAACCTGCGCAGTTGCATTGATGGCTGGCGTAGAGGTTGATGTCATGGATTTTGAGCCGGAAGAAGATGATTTGATGGGCGATGATATGACAATGGATGATGGCAATGCAGAGACTTTTCCCAATCCTGCACCCAAATTGAAATCAACCATAACGGGCGGAACTTTCCGGCTCAGTGATGGCGGTCCTGACAACACCAAAAGGATTTTCAGAAAAGAAACCGATGTTGAACGCAATAGCCACTTTGCAGCGCGAAATTAGGAATTCCAGAGTTCCAAATTAGTCCGTTCTGGGCGGAAGAGTTTCAGTGTAAGGAAATGATATGTTGATGCTCCCAGAGATATATTTCAAGCCAAAAAATTATTCCTTGCGGGACTACTGTCCTGTTCTCTAGATATACAATTAACATCTTCGGGAATCAGGTCCATAACTCTCACTGCTGCAAGGCATTTTTCTACTGGCCATCTCCTTCCACCCAAAATGGACTAATTTGGGCCTCTGAAATTACACGTGCAACTTGTGTCCATATTTTTTTTTCGACTATGCAGAGGCGGTTTCTAGTTGTGTCCTATGTTTCAGTTAAGGGATATTTCATTTTCCCTACAATGTTTTTCATCTTCTTCCTCACGGGAAGCTTCTGAAAACTATCAATTTCACCACGGGATGTTTCATCCAAGAGAAAACTTCAAGGATCCTGCATACTGCAGATCTCGTGCATGTGTTTGTGGCAGATACGTTCAATGTTTTGGCCCGAAGAACTGGGTCCAATTTCTAAGGATAGATGTTACTCAGTGTTTTTTTTTTTTTTTTTAAATGGATTTGCTATTAAAAAAATTTGCCTTGGGCTCTTCGTTGTTGCTTCTTTTCTAGATTTAACGCTTGTTCTCATTGGCATAGTTCAATGCTCTCGTAGTTCTTCGATATTGTGTTTACTTAGGTTATTTTTTCTAAGATGGAACACCTAACAATTATATGACAATGTGTTGTGTCAATTCACCAGCCTTTTATGCAAACAAAAAATGGATTACATACAGTTTCAAACCAACGTTCAATTCTAATCGTAATGCAGATAGAACATAGCAATACCAATGTACAATCTTGCAACAAAATCGTCATTCTTGTTTCTAGACATGCAATTATTAAGTTTTAATTCTAACAACCCACGATGCAAGAAGTTTAATAGTTAAGTTAATATGTTACAGTCATGGAAGAATGTATCAAGAACACAGTTACACCCACACGTTCCAATAAATTCTAATGTTCAACAAAGCATTTGCTGGCAATTAGTAGAAAATGAAGTTTAATAGTTAAGTTGATATGTTACAGTCATGGAAGAATGTATCAAGAACATACTTACATGCACAGGTTGCAATAAAATCTAATCTTCAACAGTGCATTTGCTAACAATTAGTAGAAAATGATGGTTTTGCAACAATGGGGCTTCTTTGAAACCAATTCGCACTTACGAAAATTGCCCTCCCCCTTTCTATTTTCCCACTCTTTTATTCCCTGTAGTTTCTCTTCCTGGTTACTTAATCATTTTTTTTCTGAAAATGCTTGTTGCGCGGCTTGGCAGATTCACGCGTTTCCAACGATCGCTTCCCCTTTCTTTAAATTGACCCTCTATTGTTCTGTGTCCTACAAGTAGCACCCAAAATTTCGCGATATACAAATTGACAAGTGGACTTGCGCGCTCGCTGGCTCAACATTGTACTTCTATTTTTCTGTGACCTCCAAACAACATTCAGAGCTCCGCGATATACAAATTGACACACGGGCTCTAAGGCTGGCGGGCTCAAGATTTCTTTTGTTTACAAATGAAAAAGTGCTAAAACGAGCCATACCACATTTGGGCCACAAAAGCTATATTAAAGGGCAAAGCATTTCCTCTATAGTTCTGTGTCCTACAAACAACACCCACAGTTCCACACTATACAAATTGATAGCCGGACTTGTGGCCTGGCTGGCTAAAAAAATGGCTCGGAGTTCTGCGATATACAAATTGACAAACGAAGCATACAACCAAGAACCAAGTAAACTCACAAATCGTATTCCTGGTAGCAAGCGCTAATTTCAAACATCATGGAATGTCATTTGCGCGTCGTTGGGTTGGTCCGTTCACGAAAACTTCAATCCTCGCTTCCGAGAATGAGTCTGCCCGATCGTTTCCCTATTCCATACTTAACCACTTTCACGGAATTCCGCAAATATACAAACTGGTCGTTGAATTGCCCCATCATGATCTCTTCCGTTTTACACATTTTGCAGTCAAAAATTCCGATACATAAAATTTGACCTTGGAACACTCGCCTCTCCTCAGTAACCTCGTAACCCTTTTTTCAATCCCATCCGACCGCTTTTTAGACCTTTCCATTATTTCCTTGCTCTCCCCCGTCTCCGTCACCTTTGCACTTGTTTATAATAAAAGAAAAAAAAATG
>JZKD02S1972338.1:32261-42884 GCA_000966675.3 Picea glauca | reverse complement strand
TTCTAATATATTATGTTTAAAAAAAGATAAGAGTCTTTCTCATATTTGAACAAAGATACCACCCATCGTCCACGTAAGCCGTAAGTCATTTGTAAGATAAAGATTAAAAACTGCATCTATTTAATGGCATTTTTTAACGGTTTTACTAAATGTTTTTTTCATTTTTCATAGGATTGTAAGAAATTACTATTTTTTGTTTTTTAAAACTTATTTGTGAATGCATAAATGGATATTGGATTCAGAGTGCTGAAAAATTGCTGGGACATTTGGATTTTATAGATATAATCACCCAAATCTGCCCATTTAACAATTTCTCCCTGGACTTAAGGAAAAATATTGTTTCTTAGAATGTTTAGACTACAGGTGGGAAGATTAAATTTGGTTCATAGGTTGAATGAAATCATAGTTTAAATTTGGTTCATGGTATCTTCATAGCTAATGATTATGTGGGTCATAATCAATAAAACTTTATATGGTTCCAAGGAAAGCATTTGTGACAAGTCTCCTTGAGGCTTAAGGCTTGCCTAAAAGCTTATAGGCCATTAACTGTATTGGGAGATGGATTACAACAAAAAATATTTAGCAAGATTAACCGAAATGTTCACTAACTTGAATAAAAACTACCTTAAAATCATTAATCTTATGTGTGCTTTGAGTATGAAGAGAAGACAGAGACATCATTTGTGCATATTAAAAAAAGAGATTATTACCACGATAAGTTGTGCCGAGCATGAAGGAAAAGAAACTAGAGTTAAACATAACAAGGAGTGTATTAAAAATCGAAAACCTTGGCACCATTCAAGTGTAATATCCCTACTATCCCCGAGGTGTAGGATAGTCGGTGATGGAGTGTGTTGTTAAGGCGCTCCTTGATGTTAAAGTCACCGGTTCGAAACCTGCGGGGGCAAAAAATCCAGCCATGTTAAGGGTTGGTGTGGCTCAGGCCGGGTGCGATCCTCGGGTGATTTTGACGGCTTAGACGCCCCTGAGTCGTGGTTTCTTAGCCACAGGTAGTCCCACATGTCACAGACAAACTAACAAAAAAAAAAAGTGTAATATCCCTACTCATATGTGCCTAAGTAATTACTTAAACTCATATGTGCCTAAGCAATTACTTAAATGAGAAGATACATTTAAAGATGCAGAAGATACACTTAAAGATACCACTTTGACACTTAAACATGGAGTTGTGAATGAGAATTAGATATTAGTTTTTGTACCTTGCCTCATCCCTCTATTAGTGTAATGATAATGGTTGTTGAAAATAAGAAATAAAATATGTGTTTAAGCATTGCTCTCATGTCTTTAGAGGACATGCTAGTGCTTGTTTCCATGGTCATTGATATGTGCATATTCACTTGAAAAATAAGGTAGGGTTTCTTAGATTATCTCAAGTAAAAGTACTAAGAGCATGTAGGTTTTCAAGGCTTGGTTGCAATTACATGGAGGAAAGATCAATTTGCATATGACTAAGTTGTTGAGTAATATAAAGAAGTCAAGGTTCCAACTATTCAAATCTAAAGAGGTATAACTACTTGTGTGTAGTTTAAATGGAAAAATATCAATGGACAGAAAAGAATTTTGAAATTGAGGGAGGGAAATATCAATCCTCACATCACTAGGTTGTTAAGTAATAGAGAGAAGTCGAGATTCCAACTATTCAAAACCCAAAGTGGTGTAATTAATTCTCAACAATTGAAAGGGAAAAATATCAACATGCAATAGAACATTGCTAAATGAAGATCGCATTGTCCTTTAGTATCTTTTGACAATTGTACTTCAATTGTTGCTTGGATGTTATTTGGTCGAAATGGTTGTCATTAATGTTGTTGGGCATTTGGCTAGTTTTATGCAAACATGAACTTAGTTCGAGTCCTCCTAGGTTAGGTGCATTATTCTACACCGTTGAGTTTACTATGGATGCCATCCACAAATGTGAAGCATTCCTTTGGGTTTCTCTGAGTTCCTAAGATTGTTTCACACACACACACACACACAATGACAAAACACAAGATTATTTTATCTATTGAATTGTGGTCTAATGGTTGGAATGGGGCACCATCATAACAAACAACCCAGGTTCAAACCCCAATGGGTGTAAATCCAAATATTAAACCCATGGTAAATATGTTCATAATGGTGATGCATGATAGTATCTATGTAACCAAGCAGTATCCATAATAGATCTTGAATCAAATTAAAACACCTTATCAAATAGTTATCCTTCTAATATAGGTTATAGATAGGGAAATTTTGATTCTTTAACTGGTCATCAAATTTTTATATGTTTGATATCACCCAAGATGATTAAGGTTGGACGAAAAAACATGTAAGGTAAGCAAAGAACACAAAGTTGAAAACTATGTCAAAGTAACTCGAGAAATCACCCAAGATGATTAAGGTTGGACGAAAAAACATGTAAGGTAAGCAAAGAACAAAAAGTTGAAAACTATGTCAAAGTAACTCGAGAAATCGATACTGAGATTGAGATACCCAAGATACCAAAAATAAAAATATGCTACATATGTTCATTATGTCTTTTAACTAGAAACCTAAAATAAAATAGGTTGTGTGCACATTAATGGAAAGGAATAATTGATATAATTATTTAGTAGTAATATAAACAAAGAATAAAAAATGATGTGATAAGTTCATATTTTTTTCTTTTTATGAGCTAGTTATTGTTTATATTAATATAGCATAAAAAATAGTATAGGCCAACCTTGTCAGTGGCCTGCCATTTGGGAAACCAAAACCATTACAAGTCAAAAAAACTAATGGTTTTGTTTCATTACATGCATTAAAGTAGATCACAAAATATAGGAGTTTATATCTATGATTTTTTTAAATATTGGTAACAAAAGAAGAAGTCATATAACATATTTGTTGAAGGGACTCCCCCAACTTATTTCATTTAAAGCTCATAAAAACCATAGGAATTAATCCAATGACCTATGTCTTTGATCTTGCCAGGTTTATTGGTCCACCTGGGTGTAATTGTATTCATCCATCAAAATGGGGTTTGATGGGGTCCCTTTCGATTTCAAAACTTGGTCATTTTCGTCCTCATTGTCATTCTAATTATCTACATGACTATACACTATAATTTCAATATTAAAATTTTATCTGCACATGGCATCAAATTTTATTTCCATCACATTTAGCTTGTGCATAATATCTCGGTACTAGCTACCTTTCTCCACCACTATCTAAGCAAAAAAGACTTTATTCAACTAGTATAGCTCTATTAGCTTAAATATATTTGCATAATGTGTTATGGAATACCCTTAGTTAGGGATCCAACCTTCGAACTCTTCTTCCACATGATCTTTGGACATTTTTTGTCTTTTATGTTGATAGCTTTTTTCCATTTTTACCATCTCCTCTTTGGTTTTGGCTAAGAATTGGCTATGAAAGTCCTATGTTTCCCTCACAACCTCTATTTGGGCATGTTCCATACGTTGATGAGTTTGTGTATGCAAAGGGTGCTTGCCAGCGATTGTGTTGTTGATATTATGGTAGTTGCGGGAGGTATTAACCTCCACTTGTAACCATTGACGAGACTAGAATATTCCAAGAAGCAAGAAGAAACCCTAAAGCATTGGACATAACCCTGGAAGACAAATCGACTAAAGAAAATTTTAATATTGATTTTTTAGCCTCCAAAAAGAGAAGTCGGACCAGACATCTAAGGAGGAGCATTATAAATACAAGACACCAGAGCTCATTTGGTACTTACAGTGTGAAACTGCAAAAAATTAGTGGTGCGCAAGTCTGGAGAGTAGTTTTCGCTGCAGCTACTGCAACTTGTAATTTCGGTCTTTCTGGGTTAGACATTTTAATCAGTCTTGGTTATCTTTGGTTGGTGCATTAGCCTTGGTTGTTTGTTGATTTTCTACCGTAATTCTTCTCTTTGTCAAGATTAAGGTGCTCGGGGTGGCATTTGTGCCTATGGTTAGGTGACAATATTGTTATATTATCTATGGTTAAACGAGCACACCCATTTTTCTAACAGGTTATGGGCCCATACCTTTTTCATTCAGTCTAACCACCGGAAGGAAGCTAAGCCATGATATTATCAGGCTCGTTGAAGAATTGTCGCTAGGGTTTCTAGCAGGTGCAATTACTGAAGCACTACCGCAAGGGTTACTAGCAAGTGCAGTTGTAAAACCCTAAAACCTCTTGCCCAACACCTTACTGAAGGAGAGGATATTCTAGTACGCCTTAGTCTAGTGCACCTATTGGCACTCTCAAAAGGAAAAAACGTCATGGTTGAGATTTTGGTTCAAATTCAAAGTTTAACCAGCTATCAGTCAACAAAAATCATGAATGAAAATATGGATCATCTACACTATTCATCTCTTACAGGAACTCTTGAAGATGACATGTGGATAATTGACAGTGGATATTCTAGGCATATGACAGGAGACCATGTCAGACTCTCTAGTCTAAATGAAAAGAAGACATCCTACAAGGTAGAACTTGGAGATAAGAACACCTATCCAGTCGAAGGGATTGGTCAAGCCTCCATCAAATTGAAAACATGTAACAATGTTCATTTGAGCAATGTCTTATATGTACCTAGTTTAGAAAAGAATCTTGTATCTATATCTTGCCTAAAACACAAAGGAAATAGAATAGCCTTTGTAGATGGTGAAGTACTATCTTGGTCTAGAGACTCCAGCATAGAGAATGCTAGAGTTATTGGAACTCATGAAGGAAGACTATACAGACTACTAGAATGTAATGATGAAGCTCTTGCACATGATGAAGTCAATCCCAGTGAGATTTGGCATAGAAGGTATGTTCATCTTAACTATCAAGCATTACCTTTCCTCAATAATATGGTTGAAGGAATACCATAACTACAATCTACACATGAAGGAATTTGCAGAGGAATGTTCTCTTGGTAAAAATGTTAAGAAGCCATTCTCAAGCAACAATAATAGATCTAAGGAAATCCTAGATCTAATACATTCAGATGTTTGTGGTCCGATGCCAGTCAAATCTCTAGGAGGTTCCCTTTATTATGTAATTTTCATGGACGATTACTCAAGAAATACTTGGTTATATATCCTGAAGATAAAGAATGAAATTTTCAGCAAGTTTCAAGAATTCAAAGCAGAAATAGAAAACCTCACAAGCAAGAAAATCAAGACTTTGAGAACGGATAATGGAGGAGAATACACATCCAAGGAATTTGTTTCCTTTTGCAAATCAACAGGGATAAGGAGGGATCTAATCGTTCCTCATAATCCTCAACAAAATGGTGTAGCAGAAAGGAAGAATAGATCTATTGAGGAAACCGTGAAGGCACTAATGAATGATCAAGGTTTGTCCATGTATTTATGGGGAGAAGAAGTCACGACAACAATATATGTTCAGAATAAAATTCCACACCACATATTGAAGGATATGACTCTAGAAGAAGCCTTCTCAGGAAAGAAACCCAACGTGGAACACTTAAGAATCTTTGGGTGCCTTGTTTACATTCATATCTACAAGGATAAAAGGAAGAAACTAGAACCCTCAGGAAAGAAGGACATATTTGTTGGATACAGTGAATCATCCTAAACCTACAAAATATATATCCTAAAACAACACAAGGTTGAAGTCTGTAGAGATGTGACCTTTAATGAGAATATGGCTTTCAAGAAATCTATAGAATAATCCATAGAAGAAGAAGAATATGAAGAGCTTAAAGAAGAAAGCACCTATCTTCCGGAAAGTCAGAATGAAGAGCCAGAAAAACTTGATCATTTGATGCAACCATGTGAACTGATTGAATCAGTCATTGTACCCAAAACTAAAGCGTCCAGATTGGCTTGAAGCTACTCTACAAGAAGCATAAAAACTCAAAGACCCAAGTGGCACCTTCAAAGAAAGAAAAAATCCCAAAATATTCTCCAGCTATGCAACATGTATGACAAAGCTTATAAATGAAGAACCCACCACATCTGAAGAAGCAACTCAGAAGAAATAATGGAAAGAATCCATGACAAAAGAATACCAATCCATCATGAAAAATGATGTATGGGAAATTATGCCTAGACCCAAAGAAAAATCAGTGGTAAATTCAAAATGGGTCTATAAAATCAAACATGCAGCAGACGGAAGCGTGGGAAAATACAAGGCAAGGCTCGTAGCTAGAGGGTTCTCCCAGAAGGAGGAAAGAGATTATGATGAAACCTTAGCTCATGTTTCCAGATATACTTCTATTAGAGCCATTATATCTCTTGCTACCTCCATGGGATGGAGTGTACATCAGATGGATGTAAAGACAACTTTCCTCAATGGAGCAATTGAAGAAGAAGTATGCATTGAAAAAACTCAAGGCTTTGAAGTACATTCTAGAGATACTCATGTTTCCAGATTAAAGAAAGCCCTGTATGAACTCAAGTAAGCTCCAAGAGCTTGGTATGCCAGAATAGACAACTACTTAATAAGACTTGGTTTCTCTAAGATTCATGTAGATCCAAATCTCTACTACAAAGTTGTGAACAATGCACCTGTGATTCTACTGCTATATGTCGACGACTTATTCTTGACAAGTGCAGAGTCTCTCATCACCCAATGTAAGAAGGAACTAGCTTCTGAGTTCGATATGAAAGATATTCGTCTCATGCACTATTACTTGGGACTGGAAGTATGGAAGAAGTGTACTGAAGTCTTCCTTGGGCAAGGAAAGTATGCAGTGAAGATTCTTCAGAAATTTGGAATGGTGGATTGCAAATCCATGGCCACTCCTATGACCACAAATATAAGAAAACTAAGAGACTCGGATTATGATCCAGTATACCCATCCCTATATCGACAATTGATTGGATCAATGATGTATCTAATAATACTCAACCATATATTTGCTTTGTTGTAAACACCTTAAGCCAGTTCCAGGTGGAACCCAGACATGAACATTGGATAGTTGCAAAGCATGTTCTAAGATATATGTGTGGGATGCTAAACTATGGTTTAAGATACACCTCATCCAGTGATATACAACTTCATGGATTAACAAATTCAAATTGAGCAGGGAGTGCAGAAGACAGAAGGAGTACTTCAGGGATGTGTTTCAGCTTGGGCTCTGCTATGATATCATGGGCCAACAGGAAACAAAAGTTTTTCGCTCTAAACACAGCAAAATTATAATATATCATAGCATGTGAGGCATGTACTGAAGCAGTATGGATGAGGAAGTTGATTTCGATATTATTTGATTAGGTACCATATTCGACTGTAATATACTATGACAATCAAAGTTATATAAGGCTATCAGAACACACAGTGTTTCAAGACCGATCAAAACATATTAAGACCAAATATTACTTTATTCATTATAAAGTCCAGGAAGGAGAAGTGAAACTCTAGTATATCTCCATAGATGAGAAGGTAGCAGACATGTTGACAAAGCCTTTGTCCAGGATAAATTTTGCGTACTTAAGGGACAAGATGGGGCTCGTGGAGATAACTCCCTTAGATGAAAGGGAAGAGATGGCTCCCCAGATTGGGAGGGAGCTCTGATATATATTATTGATTCATGGGAAGTCATTTTCTAGTTTGGAAAATGGTCCAGGTTGGGAAGTTCCTTTACAGTTTTGAAAGTGGTTTGAGATTTATGACGAACAAG
Source organism: Picea glauca (assembly GCA_000966675.3). Taxonomy (NCBI): domain Eukaryota; kingdom Viridiplantae; phylum Streptophyta; class Pinopsida; order Pinales; family Pinaceae; genus Picea; species Picea glauca. The sequence continues at coordinate 35,260 of JZKD02S1972338.1, read as the reverse complement.
CATTTTCCAGTTTAAAAAATGGTCTGCATCGAATAGTCTTCTCCGTAATGAAAAAGGTCTGATAGATTGTTGATGTACCATAATAATGATTCCCCTTCTGGACAGTGTGAGGGAATGGTCTAGGAAAATCATTCTTCTTGGCAGTCACTCTAAGTAGTGGTCAAGTAGAATGGTCCACCTCGTCGGACAATCATTCTTTCGAAGTTCACAGTTGTGAGCAGTTTCGAAGAATGGTCCATTTTGGAGGTTGGTGCAAGACAATCATTTCCTTAGGAAATGGTTTGGACAATCATCCCTAGGGCAGACTCATTCTCTCCAGGTTGCACTATGATTAGTACCGAAGGAATGGCCTAGTTAGGTGAATGGTCCATGTTCAACAATCAGGGACATGCATTCCCTAGGGCAGACTCATTCTCTCCAGGTTGCACTATGATTAGTGTCGGAGGAATGGCCCGGTTAGGTGAATGGTCTGGGCTCATAAATCAGGGACAATTATTCTTCTATGCTTGAGAAGAATAGTCCAGATATCCCATGGATGATGTTTTACCTTATGAAGGAAGATCATCTTCTAGATCTCACAGATGTGAGTGGAAGAATGGCCCAGATAACTCAATTTGTATCATGATATTGTTTATGCAGATTGATATTAGATGATATGATTGTTATAGAGAATGTATGTCTCTAGATAGTAGTTGTATACTACTATGAATAGACACAGTTGTATTCTACTGGATGGCATTGTTTTGATTGCCATGGAGACTATCTAGTTCGATAGTGATGGTGATGTTACCATTTAAATGGGCTAGGACAATATGGGGCTCATGGAGATAACTCCCTTAGCTGAAAGGGAAGAGATGGCTCCCCATGTTAGGAGGGAGCATTGATATATATTATTGATTCATGGGTAGTCATTTTCCATTTTGGAAAATGTTCCAGGTTGGGCAGTTCCTTTCCAGTTCAAAAGTGGTTTGAGATTTCTGATGGACATGCATTTTCCTATTCGGAAAATGGTCCACATCGGACAATCATTTTCGTAATGAAAATGGTTCAATAGATTTTTGATGTACCATTGACAGCGATTCCCCTTATGGCCAGTGTTGGAGAATGGTCTAGGACAATCATTCTTCTTTCCAGTCACTCTAAGTAGTGGTCAAGTAGAATGGTATGCCTCGTCGGGCAATCATTCTTTCGAAGTTCACAATTGTGAGCAGTTTCTAAGAATGGTATGTTTTGGAGGTTGGTGAAAGACATTCATTTCCTTAGGAAATGGTCCGAACAATCATTTTCTAGGGCATACTCATTCTCTCCAGGTTACACTATGATTAGTATTGAACGAATGGCCCAGTTAGGTGAATGGTCCATGTTCAACAATCAGGGACAAGCATTCCCTAGGGCGAACTCATTCTCTCCAGGTTGCACTATGATTAGTGCTAGAGGAATGGCCCAGTTAGGTGAATGGTCCAAGCTCAAAAATCAAGGACAATTATTCTTCTATGCTTGAGAATAATAGTCCAAATAGCCCATGGACGATGTTTTACCTTTTGAGGGTAGATTCTCTTCCAGATCTCATAGGTGTGAGTGGAAGAATGGCACAAATAACTCAATTTGTATCATGATATTGTTTATACAGATTGATATTATATGATATGATTGTTATAGAGATCATATGTCTCTAGACAATAGTTGTATACTACTATGAATAGACGCAGTTGTGTTCTATTGGATAGCATTGTTTTGATTGCCATGGAGACTATCTAATTGGATAGTAATGATGATGTTACCGGTTGAATGGTCTATTTGTGCTCAATACCATTGTATTTTATACCTCCCTAGCTAGGAGAGAGTGTTGATATTATGGTAGTCGCGGGAGGTATTAACCTCCACTTGTAACCATTGACGAGACTAGAATATTCCAAGAAGCAAGAAGAAACCCTAAAGCATTGGACATAACCCTAGAATACAAGTCAGCTAAACAAAATAATTAATATTGAGTTTTTAGCCTCCAGAAAGAGAAGTCGACCTAGACAGCTAAGGAGGAGCAGTATAAATACAAGACATCGGAGCTCATTTGGTACTTACATCTCGCAACTGCAGAAATTTAGTGGTGCGCAAGTCTGGAGAGTAGTTGCAACTGCATCTACTGCAACTTGTAATTTCAGTCTTTCTGGGTTGGACTTTCTGATCACTCTTGGTTATTTTTTCTTAGTGCATTAACCTTGGTTGGCTATCGATTTTCTACCAGAATTCTCCTCTCTGTTAAGGTTAAGGTGTTCAGGGATGGCATTTGTGCCTATGGTTGGGTGACAATATTGCTATATTGTCTATGGTTAAACGGACAAACTTTTTTTTTCTAACATGTGTTTCCTCTAGAAAGCCCTCATTTGATACTTTCAAGTACAAAGAATTTGCTCCTAGGTCGCATGGTTGTAGGCTTGGAATAGACAGAAGAATTTGGGGGCCACCTGATAGATGATGAAGATTTTGACTAAGGCATGGGGTTTCCAAATAAATCGAGGAGTTTATCTTCAAGCAATGGAAGGGGATTGCAAAAGCCATTGATCAATTAAGATTAGAAGGGTAAGCCAAGGACAATGCACCCAACAACTCTGAGAGATTATAGGGTGGGTTTCAATATTAACAAGGGAAAATGACGCCAGGGACAAGTGTGGCAGTAAAATCGAGAGCAATTCATTGAGGAAATAAAAAATTCCTTGTGAGATGATAAGTTGGGGAGGCTATACAAAGCTATTGCAAGCGAGCTATATAGGGTAATGGGATACCTCCATCACTCAAGCTTTCCAACATCCCAATTCGAAGTTGAATTTCCCTCACTCTATTGAAACCAAACTATTATAATCACAATAAACTATAGAAAACTAGAAACATAATGACAAGAAGGAGAGCTTGAGATACTAACCAACCAATTTTGACTCAGATTGAGAATGTTGTGTCCCGACCCAAAGCTAACTCATTTGTCTCATTCCCAGTATCCGTACACA
>JZKD02S1972327.1:20434-33108 GCA_000966675.3 Picea glauca | reverse complement strand
AAATGGCCCACAAAATCTTGCTGCCAACTTGGCGCAACTTCCCAGCCTCAGGGAACTCCTGTTAGTTTTCACTTTCAAGAAAACATGGTCACCCACTTTGAATTCTCTATGGGTTCTGTTACTATCAGCGCAACTTTCCTGCCTATCCTGGGAAGCTTTTAGATTATGTTTAATTCTTATCATTTGGTCTTCCATCTCTTTGAGCAGTTCAGGAACAACTACTACTCTGTCAACTGGATTATCCCATCTCACTGGAGTGTTGCACTTTCTTCCATAAATCACTTCGAACGGGCTCATCTTCAATGATGCATGATACCCATTATTGTAGGCGAATTCTACCAAATGCAGGTAGTCTTCCCACCTTGATGGTTTATCCATCACATACATTCTCAACATGTCTTCTATTACTCTGTTTACTCTCTCTGTCTGTCCATTAGACATGGGATGATATGCTGTGCTAAAGTTCAGATTCGTTCTGAATCCTTTGAATAGTCCTTTCCAGAAATTCGAAGTGAATTTCGGGTCTCTATCAGACACAATTGTCTTAGGAATTTCGTGTAAGCGTGCAACTTCTTTTAGGAAAATGTCAGCAACATCTGCTGCTCTGTGGGTGGCTTTCAGTGGAATAAAATGGGCAGATTTAGTAAGCTTGTCCACCACCACCATGATTGAATCATGCTGCTTACCTGTTCTGGGAAATCCTGTGATAAAATCCATTTTTACCACGTGCCATTTCCATTCATGAATAGGTAAAGGCTGCAGCAACCCTGCTGGGTGTCGGTGCTTAGCCTTAACCTTTTGGCACTCCATACATCTGGCGATGTATTCCGCGATATTTTTCTTCAAAGCCGGCCAAAAATAATGGCCTTTGACTGCTGCCATAGTCTTCTGATATCCAAGATGTCCAGCATAAGCCACGTTATGCATCTCCTTTAGAATGGACAGCTTCAATTCTTGGACATTGGGTACATACACTTTGTTTTTATACAGAAGTAGACCATCAGTTCCCAAGGTGTAAGTTTCCTTGGTCTGTGGTCCCTCACACTGTTGTAGCTTTTCTACAAGATATTTTTACTGCAAATCAGTATTTGCAGCTTCCAAAATTCTGTCTTTCATCTCAGTCTGGTACATGCTAATGCCTGTAGCATGTAATTCATGCACCTTTATGTTGAGTGCATCATCCACCTTATTTTCTTTCCCTTTGATATGCTTGATATCAAAGTCATATTCACACAACAACTCCAGCCATCTGATTTGCTTGGCATTTAAGGTTAGTTGATCAAATAAATATTTCAGACCGTTATGGTCTGTTCTTAGCTCGAATCTCTTTCCCATTAGGTAATGTCTCCATTTCCTCAAGGCATGGACGATTGCTACCAGATCTAAATCGTGAGTGGCATAATTCTTCTCAAGCTCCTTAAACTTTCGGGATTCATAACAAACTACAAATCCCTCTTGGCTGAGAACTCCTCCCAGCCCCTCCTTACATGCATCTATGCACACTACGTAATCCTTGTTTGGATCTGCAATCTTCAGGATTGGAGCACTAGTTAGCAGCTGCTTCAATCGCTGGAAGCTGCTCTCACATTCTTCAGTCCACTGGAACTTCTTTTCCTTCCTTTGCAATGAAGTGATAGAATGAGCTATCTTTGAGAATCCGGCTATAAACCTCCTATAGTAGCCCACGAGACCCATAAAATATCTAACTTCTGCCACATTCCTTGGCGCTGGCCATTCTCGAATGGACTGTACCTTCTCAGGATCCACAGCGATCCCTTCCTTTGATATAATGTGCCCCAAGTAATGGATCTTCCTTTGATAAAAAGAGCACTTGCTCAGTTTCAGATACAACTGGTGTTCTCTCAACACCTGCAACACCATTCTCAGGTATTTCTCATGTTCTTCTTCTGTCTTGGAATACACCTAGATATCATCCAAGAAGACTATGACAAACTTGTCCAAATAATCTCTGAACACTCCATTCATTAAGCACATGAAGACAACAGGTGCGTTGGACAGCCCAAACGACACCACCGTGAACTCGTAATGACCATACCTTGTTCTAAAGGTGGTATTGCTGATGTCCTCATCCTTTATTCTCACTTGGTGATATCCTGATTTGATATCTATTTTTGAAAATATTTTTGCATCCTTCAATTGATCAAAAATATCATTAATCCTTGGCAGAGGATACTTGTTCTTGACAGTAACCTTATTCATTTGCCGAAAATCAATGCACAGCCTCAATGTCCCATATGTCTTCTTCACGAATAGGACTGGGGCTCCCCATAGTGACACACTGGGGTGAATGTAACCTTTCTTCAGTAGCTCTTCGAGCTGCAATTGCAACTCCTTCAGCTTTGGTGTACTCATTCTATAAGGAGCCTTCGAAACTAGAGATGCTCCAGGCATCAAATTTATAAAAAAGTCAATGTCCCTCTTCGGAGGTAGTCCAAGTACCTCCTGAAATATGTCCTTGAATTCTTTGAGTACTTTGTGGTCCACCAGATTCGAGACTTCATCTCAGGATGCTTCTTCCACCCGAGCTGCATATAATTGACAGCCTTTCGGGTAACATTTCTTCAGCTGCATGGCTGAGATTTCCCTCACAGCCATGGCTCTAGGAATTCCTTGGACTGTTACCTGATTTCCCTCTTCATCCGAACCTGTAAATCTCTTGTTACGGAAATCCAGAAGAGCATGGTTCTGGTCCAACCAGTCCATCCCAATCAAGCAATCGTATAAGCCTAAAGGCAGAGTGTTCAATTCAGCCTTAGTGCTCATTCCTTTCATGTCCACTGAACAAGACTTAACCAATTCAGTGACCTTCCTCTTGGTCCCTGTGGACAACTGCACTAACCAAGACTTCTCATGTTTGCTTCTCGTTAGATGCAAAATTTCCACCACTCTAGGATCTACATAACTATGGCTAGCCCCTGAATCAATTAAAATAACAAGTGATCGGTTGTTGATCGTACCTTCCACCTCAATCATGTGCGATTGAAATTCTTCTTGCTTGTTATCTAGGGCTACGTAGATCCTCGGCATTCTGCTGCCCATATCCTCCACTGTTTTAGCTTGTTGAACAGTATGTATAGTTCTCGCTTTACCATTTTTATGGGGACAATATCTGTACTTGTGGTTTCCTTGACAGCCCCAACACTAAATGGGCGTCTGTCTCTATCTTTGTGCTCCCTCTTTAGTCATTCTCAGCTCTCTAAATGATGGCTGTCCCTGAGGATTGTTTCTGAAAAAGGAAGGCTTGTTTCCCTTCTGCCTCTATTTCTTCTTGAACTTCCTCTGATCATTCCAAACCCTCTGAAGGATGGGCCTTTCTCCTTGTTGTTCATACAAGAATTTATCCTTTCTTATTGTTTCTGCCATGGTCTTAGGATCATCATATTGAATCTTGTCACTCATGGAAGGTGGCATTCCACTCAGATATCTCTGAATCTTGACATCCTCATCTTTGATGAATGGAACATACTTCAGTAGTTCTAGGAAACTTCGTTCATACTCATCAATAGTCATGCTGCCTAGATTGAGTTTGAAGAACTCCTTCATCTTTCTGTCATAATATCTTCTAGTCAGGTATTTCTTCTCAAAATACATCTTAAATTCCTTCCAAGTGACCTCCTTTTCTATGATGTGTTGCACCTGCACAAACTGATCCCACCACATGGATGCTTTTCCTTTCAGTTGGTACATTGCAATTCTTCCTTCTACATGGGCGGAATAATTCTACAGTTGGAAGTATTTCTTCATGCCAAGAAACCATGTCTTGACGTCTTCCTCCTTCTTATGTTCTCCATCAAATGTTGGAGGTTTAATCTTGTTCATCCCCCCCTTCAATTCCTCCTTTCCAGATTTTCGATGTTTTTGGGTAGGGGACAGGCTTGAACTACTGTGTGTCTTCCTGTCAGAATGTCTTTGGGAGCGACTAAGATGTAGGATACCACTCCTCGACCTACTTCTTCTTCCATGGGTTCTGCGACTCTCCGTCGTACTTGAGTCTCTTCCCTTCTCGAGTTTCTTCTCTATTCTTTCCAGACTCTTCAAAAATTTTAAGTTTAATTCACCCTATTGATCCCTGACTTTCATGAGCTTTCGACTATCATCTCGGCGAGCCTTGGCCTCTCTTTGCAAACCTTCAATGATTTTCATTATGTGTCCTTCCTTATCCTCCTCCTTTCCATGCCCATTGGAGTTCAATCCTTCGACTCCCAGGTTAACATCCTTTCCTTCCTATTCGTCTTCTATTTCGGGGGTAATCTGTACCTTTCCCCACTCCATACTCGATGTTGGTTAACTGGAGTCCTAGCCTTCGTTGAACTCTGTACACACACTCTCTGCACAATTAAATTCAAATTTTGTCAGGCCATTAAACTTCATAAACAATCCACAACATTTATAACTAACACCAACAAGAACAAAAGACATTTCGATTCCAATGGGTTTTTTGAGCTCTCGTTTGGCTCTGCACTTTTTGATTTTTTGAAACTTTAGCTTTCAGGACTTTCGGGGCTTTTGGGCCTTCAGGTTTTTCGGTACCTGGGTCTTCATTACATAGTGACTCCCAACCTCTTATCACTCCTATTCCCGAAATCCGATACACAGTTTCTCATACGTGATCCGATGATCCTCGATGAGCTAATTCACCGATACGACTCTTTACGCGTTAGCCTTCATGACTAACCTCGTGGCCCATATGAGCTTTATCCCATAAGACATCAGCCTTATCTCCTATCGGGGTTTCAGACTTCGCAATGCTGAAATGCATAAATTTCTTTTCCACGGGATTCTCGATTCTCCGAATATCGATTTCTCGATGTGACATCAGCTAGGCCTCACAACAGAGCTTTCCTTTCGAGAAATTCCTTGAATTCTATGATCTCCTCCACGCGTCTTTCTATGATGGACGGTCCTGATCTCTTCTCATGATTTCGCGGTTCCAATTGTCTCCGGCATCTCATCTCTAGCATTCGTGAAACGCCAAACCCCGATGTGTCGATTTGAATTTTCTATTGGGACTTTCTCTGATAGCCTTGATTACTGCCATGCGCTCTCAACGAATGGACGGTCCCGATTCAATCTCGCGATTTTGGTACTTTTGATTCCTCGATAAAAAAATCCTTTGTCAACTCAAAATCCCGGTAGCCTGTATACCGACGGGTTGCTCGATCTCCGCCATGTGTCTCGACTGTTGGACAGATTAGATCAAATATCGGGACTTCACTAGGTGCAAGGTCAAAAACAATCACCTATGTGAGTCTGGGTGTCCGGATCTTCGAATTGGATGATCACGTGACACGCGACCTTGCTTAGACGGACGGCTTAGATTCCCTCTCGCTATTTCAGAACATGAAATGTCCTGACCTTTTCGACCTCGAGAACTCTGATATCCTGAACGTTGATATCCCAATAAGCCAACTCCTTTCGGGACTTTCACCCTCCTATTCACGAATCTTTAAAACTCCGTGCAACTCTCTACAGATCCGACTACTGTCGGGTAATTTGCTCAAGATCTGACGGCTCACAAGGGTTTTCCTTCCCTCCCGAATAGATCCTAGAGCTTCCACACCACCGGTGTGGAGTTGTCTCTCCCTGTGGACTCATGCCACAATGGTTGTGGTTTCATAACACCACTATACCTCCTGAGCTTTAAAAACTCGTCAAGTAACTCCTTGACATTTTGGAGTAAACCAGGGTCCAAAATTGTCCTTCCAGACCCAATTTCCCCTCGCATTTTCGGTCCAAAGACCGTTCCACTGGCCCATCTAGGCTTAGTGTCGAAACCTTAGCTCTGATACCAAACTGTAGCGCCCCTTTTCTGGCTACTAACTACTTTGTACATAACTCATACAGATGTTATAAATTCCACATGCATTTAAATAAATAAACACATTTAAGTTCAGAGTAAACATATTCTCTACGGCTATAATTAACAATCCATATTGTTTTATAATAATTCATAAACATAGTGGAAATCATGATACATAAGCAGCACAGTCATGTAAAACATGATTAAGGCATAATCAGATACTTATCTTCTAACAATGGTAGATTCCACCAACCAAGTGCAGGCCTTCCATGAACCTCCCATCCTTAGACCACACTTCTCATTAGATCAGCAGTGGTTCACCCCCGAGCTGGGACTAAGCTCCACCCCAAGGCAAGGAATCCTAGGCTAGGCTGAGGTTACAGGGAAAACAACGCATAAAATATGGAAGGATTCTTCCCATGATGCCATCTTATGCCCACTACTATCAGACTCTCATTCCCCACATGCATGTTCCGCCCGGGAGTATACACCTTCAGAAGCACAGTCTATCGGTGCTAACCTCCCTCTCTGGGTCTCGGCAACAGGCCGGATCAAGAAGTCTCATAGCCCCAAAGCTGGTGCTGGACACTCTCTGGAAGAAACCACTTCCTAGCAAACTCTCTCACCTAGAAAGAGTCGCTCACAGGCCTAACAACCTGCCTCTTCCAACAACAATCACCTCCCTCACCTGGAGAGAGGTTACACATAGGTTTGACACAGACTTACACTAGCCAGTAAGCCATGCGCAGTCCAGCACTGCATGGCCACTACAGCCAATTGGGAAAATAGACACGGGCTTCCAAAACTGGTTCAACAATCACGGGATAGTATCACGGTTTTGGTTTCGAGATTGCACGAGTTGTGCAGAGATCCCACGCACAGGCTCCAACTGTTCAGACAGAGGATGTACCAGCTATTTCAGAAATCAACACAGGATTTTCGGCTTTCACGGTTGCACCAGGGTATTCTTGCAGAGGTCAGACCGTCACGTTCAGTCCGTCGAGTGTAATGGAGAAGTGAGCCCCCTTTCACGGCTTACCTCATTTGTTTTATTTGCATGCATTAGGGTTGACACTTTTCCCCCATGCGACTGCATGCCTCCTTCAGCATGCGTTCCTCCCACCATTTGGAAATCACATGTCCTTCCAAAAGGACTTAGGTTAAAACATATAATGCACATATCTTTTGGAATAATATTAAAATATTATTCCCAGTCTTAAGCCCCCTAGGCTTAGCCCCTAGGCTCAACACTTAGCCCCTTTTCCCACCTTCATCCCCTACTTCCTTGCCCACCTTATGGATGCTTAGTCCCCATTCACTCATTCATCGTGGTTGGTTTTCACATGGCGGTGTTTATGTTTTATTAATTGTTCTGCATGATTACATATACAACAACAGGCTCCTAGCCTTCAACACTTAGGCTCCCTGGACTAACAACACATAAGCCTCCAGCTTATAAAAAACTTGGCTCACTAGCCTATAAAACATAATTACAATTCCTTTCCAAACAAGGTTTACAACAGGGCTTGACCTTGGGGACACTACATGTGGAACTTTATATATAAAAATTAAAACAGAAAAATGCATTCTGCATTACACAAATTCATACAGAATAACAATAAAAATACACATGCAGTACAAACAGGAATAACCCATAAAATAAACACATACATAATAATGAAGCATGTAATGTAACACAAAATGGACACTCATCTTGTTAAAAATATCACCAGCTGTGTGCAGACCTTCCACGAATCTCCCAGCCTTAGACCACACTGCTCATCACTCTCATCAGTGGTCACCCTGAGCTAGGACTAAAATCCACCTGGGTAAAGGGATTCCTAACCAGGGTGATGTGTCTTATACAACAAGAAATACTTTGTCACAAGTTCCTACTCAAACTAATAGCCTATCATCCCTCATTCCCCAGATGTTTGTCCCACCCCAGGAAGTGTGCCCCTTCTCTGCTCAACAGTCCCTTGGCTACCCCACTTCCTTTCTGGGGGCTTCAACAATAGGCCAGACAGAAAGTCTCAGAGCCCTGTAGTTGTATTTTAGCACCTTCAGGAAATCAATTCCCATCAATTCTCTCACCTAGAGAGAAATTGCTCACAGGCCTGACAACCCACTTTTTCAGTCCAACTCCCAAGCTAACCAAGTACAAAAACAAGTATGGATATGGATACAGGTTCGGGTACAGTGATAGGAAGGTACAGAGGACAGCTGACTGAGTGAGTGAATGATCATGGAAATGATTGGAAAATGAACTAAGTCTAAGCTATATGTATGCATGTTCCCAACTTGACACTTGTCATGTTGGTAACTACTTTGGCCCACTTGTCCCCATCCTTAGAACTTAGGATAAAATAATTATCCATACTTTATACTTCAAGGACTATTAATATAATATTCATTTTTGGCTTAATCTCCCTAGCTTATCCATTTTCCTTAACTTTTAGACCCCCCCATTTCCCTAACTAGTGGAGTTTAGTCCCCCATACACTTTTATCGTGGTCGGTTTACACGCGGCGATGTATTTTATATTAATGATGAGACATATACAAAAATACACTCATTGGCCTTTAGAATCTAGGCTCTCTGGCCTAATTCCACACATAAGCCTCATAGCTTATAATAACTATCTCACCGGCCTATAAAACGCAACATATACACAAAGGATCCCTGGCCTAAAAATCACGCGCACTTAAGTTTGTTGTGCGCGGTATCCTAGAATGTGCACACTTCATCATTTTAGTGCGTAGTACATGCGTGCACTATACCATGGAAGGTGCATACAAAAATGATATCAAACAAATCACCAGCTTAAGTACATTTGCATTTACATTTACAGTTGGGGTTCGACCTATGGGTGTTACACTTCTAGAAGCGAAAGCTTCTATCGGGTCTTCTTACATTGACTTATTCAAATTTATTAAATAGGCATTATTAACTAATATCGACCTTTATTACATGGAAATATATTATTCTATCTACATGAGGGGTTAGGGAGGTTAGGTCCCTAACATTTTCTTAGGGTTTTCTTGTTCTTAAGGTGCACTATGAAGGACTGAAAGTATGTGATGCTGTAATGTGCACTTTTTTTAGGTTTTGATGTTGCAATCTGGGATCATATTTTGAGAATAATGATATGAGGCTCGCTGGTTCATGAAGGCTAAATGTGACTAAGGTTTGAAGCTATTTCTGAAGTATGAAGCATGAAGGAGAAGTCAAAAGTACTCTACGTATGAAGATATTGGATTGGTGTCTACACATATCTTGATGAGTTTGTGCTTAAGGTGAGGATATTAGCGTCTCCAGCAAGTTGGTCTCTGCAAATATTGTAACATTAGGTTGGTGCCTATAGGTGTTGCTGAGTTGGTGCTCAATTGAGGAGATTGGTGTCTCTAGTAGGTTGGTTCCTGCAAAATATTGTTGATTTGGTGCTCAGTTAAGGAGATTGGTGTCTCCATTAGGTTGGTTCCTACAATCTTTGTAATAGTAGGTTGGTTCCTACAGACATTTATAAAGATAAGTTTTATGGTTTTCTCCCGATTGGGTTTCCATGTTAAAATTTGTGCATTGTGATTTGATTTTATATGTAATTATTGTTTCTCATCTAATGAATGATTAATGAATGGTTAAATAAAGTAAAAAGTATCTTATATTGATTCACCCCCCCGCCTTCAGTATAAGCATAAGTTCAACAATTGGTGTCAAAGCAGGTTCCTTCAGAAATAGTTTAACCACTGGAAGGAAGATCTCAAGCACATATGGATTGTGAGGAAGGTCTCCCTAAAAACATAGCTCCTTTTTTATATGGAACAAAATATGCATCATGGAGTATAATAATGAATATATATTTGAAGGCCCTTGGGTTTGGTATTTTGAAATCAGTCACAACAAGTTATACAGATGAATTTGGGAAGGAGTCAAGTGAAAATAATGCAAAAGCAATAGATGTCATTTTGAGTCACCTATCATATTTTGATACTGTCAAGGTAATGAATTTTACATCATCTAAATAGATTTGGGACAAGATAAAAAACATTTATGAAGAGAGATCCGGTGATTGTTCATGTTGTGAATCAGAGGCGAAAGAAGCACAATTTGTGAGAAAGCTAAAAGGAGGACCTAGAAAATACAAGGATTAAAGGAAAGAGAGTGATGATGATGAAGAATATCTCTCCATAACCATGGAAAAAAAACATGATGATGAAGAAAATGAAGATAATCAGAAAGAAAATTTGGATTTAGAGGAAGTGAATATTGAAGAAGAACTCGTTAGTTCCTTATAAGAAATAGACAGACTTGGGGGAAATAATATAAAGCATAAGGAGAAATTGCAAAAACATGAAAAGAAGGATGATGATATTGAATAAATAGATAAGACATTTATCATCTTGAAGACTCAACTTGAAGAGGTAAAAAGGATAGAAGAAGTGGGGAGAAGCCAACTGAAATAAAAGGAAGAAAATTGCAAGAAGCTAGAGGCTGAAATCATTTTCTAAAGAAAGGAACTAGAGAAAACAATTGATCGGTTGAATAGAAGCTTGAATTTTGGAAAGAGTAATGAAATATTAGATAATATTCTCAGTTTCCAAAGGTCATTATTCATCAACACGGGTCTTTTCTATGATGATAAACAAAATACCACCAAGGGAGTTGCAAGCATTAAGGTCACAAAGCCATCAAGAAAGGAAAATGAATAAAATACTAAAAGATATGCTAATATTTTGAAAAGCTCCATCAAAAATGAAAGTAGCAGCAGGAAAGGAAATGATGACTAGCATAAACCTGATTCTTCTCACAAGAACAACAAGAATGAGTTCAGAAGAGTTATTCCACCAAGAAGACCTTCCAAAAAACAGTACCAAACTTTAATTCTTGGCCATTGTTTTTCTTGCAATAACTTCAGTCATAAAGAAATAGATTGTAGAGCTTATGCAAGAAGTGATCATATGAGAGACAGAAATGGAGGTTCTTACAAAACCTCAAAGGATGATTGCGTGAGCAACAAAACCAAATTTTCTCATGGGTTTGCTAACAAAAACTACAATTCAGTTGCTCCTCTACTTGATATTGAATTTTATAAGTACAATAACTATGGGCACACAGCACATGGTTGTAGAAGCAACATAATAAATTCTCCTAAACAAAACAGGGAAGAAGATGTTTTTACCAAGCATAGAGAAGAATACACTAGGGTATGGAAAAGCAAGCAAGGAGAATCGAAGAAGGAAGAATGTGGACTTTCACTTTAAGCTCAAAATAAAGGGAACCAATGGTACATTTATAGTGGATGTTCAAAACACATGATAAGGTACCAGACCAAGTTTCCCACCTTGAAGGAAGAAAAAGGAGGCGGTGTTACTTTTGGAGATAATGCTTCTGCAAGGATAGTCTGAAAAGTTATTGTTAGTATTGATAATGGAAAGACTAAGACAAAGAATGTATTGTATGATGAATAGTTAAAGCATAATATTCTAAGTTTCAATCAAATGTGTCATCAATGTTACAACCTCACATTTCATTCTAAAGGGTTTGAGATAAGGAAAGTAGCTTTAGGAATATTAGTGGAAAATGCAAACAAAACCTCAAGTGATGTATACATACTCAATGAATTCAAAGGAGAAAAATGTTGTATGGGAGTGATATCTCTCTTATCTCATCGGTAAATGGAATCATAAGATCAGGGGGATAAGCCCTTTTCCATTGATGTCAAAGGGGGAGAAGTTGCCGATAGAGGAAGAAATTGCAAGCATAAGGAGAATTGCAAACAGGGGGAGTGTCAAAATTGACTAAGGGTTGCAATCAATGACAAAGGGGGAGATTATTGGAAAACAATTTTTCATTGATTTCAAATATAGGGGGAGACTACATATGTCCAATATAAAGATTGCAATATGGAGATTCTTGGAAATATTGTTTTTGGATTTTTATGCTAAGTTTGGATACCCTATATTTGAAGGCATTTTTACTTGAGATACCTAGCTAAACTTGGAGCATAGGTTATATGGTTGGAAATATTATTCTGATACCTTTCCAACAATATATGGTATTCCCTCTAACTCCCTAGGAATGAGGAGATATGATTTTTTTCTTCTAACAACCCAGCCATAAAATTTAGGTCAGGTCAGCCTTGAAAGTGAGGACATAAATACTATAAAAATAAAGGATAGATGTGTGCATTTTAAGAGTAACCAAGAAATAGATAAATCCTTATGTGCACATAAGACATATCAGGTGCTCTAGAGGAGATGGTGTCTTTATGGGATCTAAAGGTGTGAAAGAGAAGTCTAAGGAATTTTCTTGGGGTTTTATTGTTCTTAAGGTGCGATATGAAAGGCTGAAGGTTCTTATTGTTCTTGTGATGCTACAATATAGGATCGTATTTTGAGAATGATTATATGAGGCTCGCTAGGGCATGAAGGCTAAACGTGACTAGAGTTTGAAGATATGTCTAAAGTATGAAGCAAGTAGGAGAAGTCAGAAGTACTCTATGTATGAAGATCTTGGATTGGTGTCTACACATATCTTGTTGAGTTGGTGCTCAAGTGAGGGGATTTGTGTCTCCAGTAGGTTGGTCTCTGCAAATATTGTAACAATGGGTTGGTGCCTACAAGTGTTGTTGAGTTGGTGTTCAGTTGAGGAGATTGATGTCTCGAGTAGGTATGTGCCTACATCTTGTTGAGTTGGTGCTTAATTAAGGAGATTGGTGTTTCCATTAGGTTGGTGCCTACAATATTTGTAATAGTAGGTTGGTTCCTATAGACATTTATAAAGATATTTTTTATGGTTTTCTCCCGATTGGGTTTCCACGTTTAACTTTGTACATTGTGATTCGAGTTTATAT
>JZKD02S1972316.1:46649-57351 GCA_000966675.3 Picea glauca | reverse complement strand
AGAAACATGAAGCATCAATTGCCGAAGAAAAGGAACCTACAAAGAAGACTAAGCAAGATGAAAGAGACTTCTTCTTCTAAAGGTAACAATACTCTTCTTATTTCTTGTACATATCGTGTTTGCATCGTCTTTGTACATATCTTGTATATCTATCTCTTGGAAGATAATGTGTTCCAAGAAGAACTATACCTATGGAAGAACAACAAGATAAGGATTGGTATCATTAGAAAATACACATGAAAGGATGAAATACATCAAACAAATCATGTGGAAGCTATTGCAAGATAAGTCGAATCAATCATGAAGAGACTTAGAAGAAGCAAAGACAGAAAGAAGTCAACGATCAAGAGGAAATTAGAGAAAGACTTATGACATTTTGTAGAATACAACAAGACGGAAGCGTGGACTCTGTTAGACAAAGAGAGACGATTATATATTGTAGAAGACAATAAGGATGCAGATGGAAGCGTGGACTCTGTTAGATGGAGGGAGCCGATTATATGCACTCATACATGAAGCAAGGATTAGGAGGGAGCTAATCCTATGATCCATTAAAGATGATGAAGTATATATCCATGGTAGCAGCCATGAAAGACAATNTGTTTCTTTCTACCAAAAATCATATTGACCCAGATCACTAATTTTGATATATAGACAAATCATTGTATACAACAACTACAAACCTTCCATGGCAAATTCTATAAGTATGTTAAATAACATATATCTATTAAAATAAAATATGGGTATTTGAGATTTTTGGTGGATGTGTCCACCTCTATGTAAGGTTCTTGTCTACCAAAAATCATACTAGCCCAAATTACAGATTCTGCAATATAACCAAATCATTGCATGTCTAACTTTACATGCATGCCCAAAAACTCAAGAATTTTGTTTTGCCAATGCTATATGAAATCTTCTGAATTGAACTATTGTTTGAGGGTTGAGTAAGGCAAGTATTTTACATAAAATAATCCTTCCAACATTAAAAGCAGTTATACTAAAGATATGTCTTTATACACTATGAAAATTTTCTAGGGAACATCACATTCACCTGCAGGAAAAAGATTCCAAAATTTAAATTTTCAAGCGTAAACCTCTTAACAACCCAGCAGGACAAGAACTTTGGTGGAAAAAGCCTCAAGCAATATTTTCTACTATTGTATTCATTTTAATGATACAAATATATAATACAATAATGAAACCACCTCAATTGCTCTCACATCGACACCTCATCGGAAGATTAGGTAAGAGGAGGAAAAATAGGAATCTAGAAACACACTTAGGATAACAACTATATCCTAAAATGTGAAATATCCAAAGGTGGTATACTAGGACTTCGTGATTGTATATAAGTAAGAGGTTAAATTTGATGCCCATTTGGCATATTTGTTTACGTTTAGTCTGATTTCTACAAACTGTGGTTTCCCATATAGAAAATTCAATGCCCATATGGCATATTTGTTGTCAAAAATTTCAGCATGGCAACCATCTTCAATTCCATCATCAATTCCTCCCTTTGTCAGCTGAAAGGAGAGACCAAAAGTGGTTTCATGAATCATCTTCACTTGATTTTTGAAGTCCCCCCCTTAAGGTACATGAGAGTTCATCATTGTTTGTTGTAAAATTCATCTTTACTCGAAATTGAATTCTTTGGTAAGACTGAAACAATCGTTTGGATTTTGATGACCACTCCTAAGGATCAATCCACCCATAGTGAATGTTTAATCTTGCAATTGTTTTTCTCTTGGAACAATTTTTTGATGGATGATTCTTCTTTCCACAATGTTGACAATGATGAAGATCATAACATTGATCTTCCATGTGACCAGTGCAATTACAATGTTGGCATTTGGCATTCAGGTGCTCAACTCGAATAGGTGAAGTTAAAAACTTCTTGAAGGAATCCAGTGCTTTGGAACTAGATTGGTCTGGAATAATCTGGAATATGAAAAGTTACTTTTTTATCATATATGATACATGTTCTATGCTTATTATTCTTGATTTCTTCCCAACGTTTGATGATTTGCTTGGAAAAAGAAAGATGAACTTGAACAACTTCATCTATGTATGCATCTGGAGTTTTCTTTATGAGTTACTCTTGAATGCACTATTGATTTGAATCATCATCATCATAGAGAGGATTGTTCTAAACAAAAACTAGTTCAAAATGCTTCACTGATTCTTTCTTTTTGAAATCCATGATTTCATCATTTAAGAGTTGGGATTGAGCTTGAAGAAGTCTAACTTTAGTTTGTGTCACTTACAAACAAGTTAGCATTGATTTCATAGTATCTTTGTGAAGTATGATTGTATTATCTTCAACAATGTTTATTAGAGTGTTTAGAAACTCTAATAATTCAATACTTCACTCCATTTGAAAACAAATGGTGCCTCCTTGTGTAGGTAGGTCCAGATTAAAATTAACTTGATAACAAACAAGGGCTTCTTGCAACTCTCTCGCCTAAAATTCACGCTCACTTGAACTCACTCGCTTGAACTTTGCTTATTTGATTTTGTTCACTTAAACTCGCTTGCTTGAACTTCAAGCTCGCTTGATTTTGCTTCCAGGAAGTTGAGGGTGTTGGATACTACCGAAAATGTACCCCAACTCATGATTATTACAATGGTTTGAGTTTTAGCTAATAGACTTGGGAATATAATGACATAATCAAGTCTTGGGTGTCAGGTTCAACCGAGAATGCACCCGAAAAATGCAATTCAACTTGATTTGATTTGACACTTACAAAAAAAACATTGCAAGTACCCAATGTTGAATTAATATTGAGTATTTATATTAATGTTGATGTAGCTTTGTCGTTGAATGTGGATGTG
Source organism: Picea glauca (assembly GCA_000966675.3). Classification (NCBI taxonomy): domain Eukaryota; kingdom Viridiplantae; phylum Streptophyta; class Pinopsida; order Pinales; family Pinaceae; genus Picea; species Picea glauca. Next base: position 54,519 of record JZKD02S1972316.1, on the reverse strand, counting down.
ATTGACAACTTGATTGCTCGTGTATGCTTTGCAACTGCCTAATTACTTGAGCTTGATTGGCATGAATTTATGTGTGAATTGCATTAACTTTCACTTGTACTTTGTGTGTATGGTTGTTTGATAGATTACAATAGTAGTGTAAAAAAAAGACACAAAAAGGCCAGCGATCATCCAAGCAATGATTCATCACACAAACATGAAGTGTGCCTAAGATCCCTTTATTCAATTTCGGGCGAATCTAGGACACAGAGCAAAAGTCTAATTTTATTATGCGTATCTTTATTCCGATGAAATTCCTAAATACAATAATAAGGTTGCATTGTTAATCATGTATCATCAAGGATCATGTTACAAACTTGTTTTCAATTGTTAATTGATCCAAAATGGATCCAAGAAGGCCAAAATTTCAAAGTTCTCGAAATCGGACGAAACCAACTCCATTGCATAGGGCTTGTTGTGCCAATACCGGCAATATATTTTTTTTTCTGAAATGGACACCATATGTGAAAGTTATCATGTTCTAAACTTTTTCCTAAACATGCAAAAAGTCAACTGGTCAAAGGCCATACAACTGACGTGGCATATGACGTCAGCAGTACATCATGATGACATCAAAATGACATGTGGCAACACCAGGACATGCCACGTGTTAGTCATTTTTGGCATTTTCAAGGGTGATTTGGACTAGTAAAAAAAGTGACATGTGGCACTATATGAAAGTGACATGTGGCAATGTACAGAGGTGACACGTGGCAATACATATGTGACATGGGCCAATGAAATCAATACATGTGGCAGTACAGATGCTAACGTGGCACTGTACAAACAATGACGTGGAACTATATAGATGATGACATGGCAACTAACTAGGCAAGCTGATGTGGCAGTATAGAAGGATGACGCGGCACTGTATGGATGATGACGTGGAAGCTTAATAGGTAGGCTGATGTGGCTCAGGCCAATGATGAGGTGACACGTGGCCCAATGAGGAGGCACCCCGTGGCACCTTCTCGAAGGTCAAAGTGGTTTGGCGGTTTCCTCCAAATCTGGCAGGAATCCTCCAAATCGGGCGAAATCCCGCTAAGTTTGGCTAAGTGTAGCTAAATTTGGTGGATTCTGGATTATTTAGTTGGGCATGGAAATCAAGACAAGGGATTTTTTGGCATGCAGTTAGAGACTGTACTGATTGTATGAATCTAACAGGGTGCAACATTGGGATTTGTGCCGAGGGGAGGTCCCGAGGACCTGTTCAGAAGTAGGTTGACTTTATACTCAAAAGTTGCAGAATTTCGAGGGGAATCTGAATATGGCTTATGTTTTTGCATCTGAGTAGCTGAACAGAAAATTGGCTCCAGATCCCAAGCATAGCCGAGTTCATACTCAAAAGTCTCAGAATTACCTATTGGAACCACTGGTGATGTTTGTTTATGTCAAGAAGTTGCAGATCTGAACGGTGGTTTCAGGGGTTGTTATGTAAGCCTTTCTTGGTATTGTTTTAAGCATTAAAGATTAATAAGAATCCTCCCACTGAAGACAAAGGCCCGGAGACGTAGGCAAATTTGTGTCGAACTCCATTATGAATCTTTGGTGTTATGGTTTGTTGTTCTTAATGTTTATGTTTGATTTTTCATTCTTTATGAAGGTTGCAACATTCATTCATTAAATCTTCTTATTCTCTGTAATTTCTCAATGGTAAATCAATTCATGCATAAACTTAACCAAAATCTTTAAAAGATAATTTCAAATCAAGTGGTATCAGAGCAGGTTGACAATTAGTTGTTTGAGTTTGCATGATTACCATGGAAAATCTAAGTCATGGTGAAGGAGAGCTTGTAGAAGGAGATCCTGAGATTGGATCAAGAAAGAGGACATCTCAAAGTGAGAAGATGGCATTGGAAGAAGGATTTCTCAAAACGAAAGAGAGTTTCAAAATACTTTCTTTGCCATGTCAGAGATGGTAAAAGTGTTGTATGATGATTACTTGGAATGGAAGAGACCAGTTTAAGGGGAATCTTCAAAGCAAGCCAAAAGTGAAGAAGGATAGGACCCTCCAAAATGTCCTCTTTCACCTCCTTCATCTGCATCTTGTTCTTCTTCAAGTACAAGTTCAAATCTTACTTCTTCAAGAAAACACTATCATAAACATAAGCCTGACATGCCATTACTTAAACTTGATGTAAAATTTGTTTTTCCTATATATGATGGCGAAGTTAATGCCAAGAAACTTGATAATTGGGTTAGATAGATGGAGGTATATTGTAATGTGTAGCAAATCAAAGATGAGGTAACCAAATCAGATTGGCATCGCTTCGTCTTGAAGGCACAAATCTTATCTGGTGGCAAAGTAAGATGCAACATGGAACTCAGCAAGTTGGTAAGATTTTTCCATCATGGCATGATTTTATTTCCCCACTTAGAAAATAGTTTTATCCATTGGGGTATAAGGAAAAGGATTTAATTGAATGGAAAAGTCTTAAGATAAGAAAAGGAGAATCGATGCAGGAATATACAGATGAATTTCATAAGATGGCTTTGATGTTAGATGTTCCATTAACTACACAAGAAACTCTTATGAAGTATATAGGAGGTTTGCCTGCTTATATTTGTAATATTGTATTTATGTTTAGACCTAATAATCTTGATGAGGTTTATGTCCAAGCAACATACATTGAAACAAGAAAAATTGGAGTTAGTGTATCAGGGGAATCATCTTCAAAGAAAGATGGCAAAGGAAAAGGGAATGGGAAGAAAGCGAATGCAGCGACAATCAAGGAAGAGAATCTATCTTGCAAGCATTGGAAGAAAGAAGGGCGTGATGATGAGAATTGTTGGCAATTGCACCCAGAGAAGAGACCAAAGTGGTTCAAATAAAGGAAAGGGAGGCAAAAAGTTGCAACAACAACACGACCAACAGACTTGGGGTCAGATTTAGGTGATGAGTCTAAGATTACAATAGTTGGTTTGTCAGGTAAAATTGGTGACGATTTTGATTCAAGAAGTAAATTGTTTCATATAAGGGTCATAATGAAACATACTAAGATCGATACATTGATAAATAGTGGATCTCAATCTAACTTAATTTCAGAAAAAGTGGTTAAGAAATTGGTATTAAACACTAAGATGCATCACAAACCCTATTCACTAAATTGGATAAGCAAAGCTCACAAATTGCCCATAACAAAGCAATGTATCATAAAAATTTCAATTACATCTAAGTATGTGGATGAACTAATATGTGATGTGGTGCCGCTAGAAACATGTGGAATGGTCTTAGGAAGCCCTTATTTATATGATCTCAAAGCAATCTTCTACAAGGAGCATAACCAATATCGCTTGTTTAAAAAGGGCAATGAATATGTTGTACATGTTCATCACATAAAAGAAAATGAATCTCTTCTAACAATGGAACAATTAAAGAAGATAGCTTATGCAAGCAATACACCTATAATTGTGCCAAGTAAAGCAGTTGATCTTAAGCATGAACATGATATGGTTGTAGGATCAGAGTTCAATCATACTTTGCTTCAAGATAAGTTAATGTCGTGCAAGCCAGTCAAACATATTGGTTCATTTTCAGTCATATTTCTAATGTTATCATTGTTAATGTTTTCTATATGGATGGTAGTGGATTTAGTAAGATGTGAATGAGTTCAAATGGCTAACAATATGCTTTCATTTGTCATGGTTTTTATGCAATTGATTATGATGCAACAAGTGCACAGAGTTTAAAGACAAAGGACAAGTGGGGAGGCATATCTCACACTTGATGATTGGTTAATATCCTTTTGGAGGACCAAATGGTCTTAGTGGGGAGGAATGATCCAAAATGGATTTAGGAAGGCCAAAATTTCAAAGTTCTCAAAATTAGATGAAACCAGCGCCATTGCGTAGGTCTCTTTGTGTCGATTCTGATAGTATATTTTTTTTTCTGAAAATGGACACCGTATGCAAAAGTTATCACATTCTGAACTTTTTCCCAAACAGGAAAAACTCAAAGGTCAAAGTCAATTGGTCAAAGGTCGTACAACTGACGTGGCAAATGACATCAACAATATGTCATGGTGATGTAAGTAGTACATCATGCTGACATTGGCATGACACGTGGAAGCACTAGGACATGCCACGTGTTAGTCATTTTTGGCATTTTTATGGGTGATTTGGACCACTAAAAAAGTGACACGTGGCACTGTACGAAGGTGACACGTGGCGGTACGGACGTGACATGGGCCAATGAAAATAAGACATGTGGCAGTAGGACAGGATGATGTGGCAGTATAGATGCTAACATGGAAACTCATTGGGAAGGTTGACGTGGCAATACAAAAGGCTGACGTGGCACTATACAGGTGATGACGTGGCAGTACGGAAGGCTGACGTGGCACTATACGGATGATGACATGGAACCGTATGGATGATGATGTGGAAGTTGTTTGGGCAGGCTGACGTGGCATGCTAACGTGGCTTGGGCCAATGACAAGGTGACATGTGGCCCAATGAGGAGGCACCATGTGGCACCTTCTGGAAGGTCGAAGTGGTTTGGAGGTTTCCACCAAATCTGGTAGTTACCACAAAATCTGGAGAAATCCCTCTAAGTTTGGCTAACTTTCGCTAAATTTGGCAGAGTGGATTAGTTAGCCAGGCATGAAAATCGAGACAATGGGATTTTTTGGCACATAGTTCAAGACTGTATTGACTATATGGATCTGACAGGGCGCAACATTAGGATTTGTGTTGAAGGGAGGTCATGAGGGCCTGTTCAGAAGTAGGTCGACTTTATACTCAAAAGTTGCATAATTTCAAGGGGAGTCTGAATATGGCTTATGTTTTTGCATTCAAGTAGCCGAACAGAAAAGTGCTTCCAGATCCCAAGATGTCAAGCCAAGCATAGCCAATTTCATACTCAAAAGTCTCAGAATTACCTGTTCCAGCCATTGGTGATGTTTGTTTCTGTCCAGAAGTTGCAGATCTGAAAGGTGGTTTCAGGAGTTGTTATGTAAGCCTTTATTGGTATTGTTTTAAGCATTAAAGATTAATAAGAAGTCTCCCAATGAAGACAAAGGCCCGGAGACGTAGGAAAATTTGTGCCAAACTCCGTTATCAATATTTGGCGTTATGGTTTGTTGTTTTTAATGTTTACTTTATGTTCTGCATTCTTTATGATGGTTGCAACATTCATTCATTAAATATTCTTCTTCTCTGCAATTTCTCAATGGTAAATCAACTCATGCATAAACTTAACCAAAGTATTTAAAAGATCATTTCGGATCATTAATAGCCCTATGATTATTTGAATAGTAAATTTGAACCCTTTTACACAATAATTTCACATAAAGACTTCTTTAAGTGGTTCTTGTTACCCCCTCAGATTAGGGGTAACTAAGGAGATCATGTCTCAAGGCTCATAGGTTGCATACATGGAGTGTCGAGAGCCAGATTGACTAGCATGGCCCCGCAATGCCCCTCCTATTCATTGATGCATCACCATACATCACCAACAACAGAGCAACGCCCATCACATTGGCCTGGCCCCAGAATATTTGGGATCTTTCTCCATGAGGTAATAAGTCTGGTTTCATGGTAAGTGTCACTTTAATAATTGAAGCATTTGGATTTGTTGTAAAGAATCCTTTCTTGATTACATAATGTTTTCTTGGAAATTATATATTTTGCCTTATTTAACCCTGGTGGGTGTCAACACATCCTAGTAAGTTGGTCACCTTCAGGAACGGGGTCATACTGGGAGGTTCCTTGAAGAGTCGTCGTACCATTCCCAATCATACTTATCACTTTCCATAATCCTTCCATCTCGTCTCCTCACCTTTTGGGTTTTCGGGTATACTAACCCAATAAGGGATTGTACCTCATTTCATGGGAAGAAGGCGATGAAGGCCCAGTGATTCGGATTTAGGAGTGGAACGAATTGATTATAGATTGAATACCATAAACACATAGATAGGAAGAATAACAAAAATATTCAGTGAACAATATCTTCTATTAAATAATGAAATAGGATGAAACTGTAAAACTGTAGAATTGAAACTTGCACGAATGCTAGTAGTTATCTCTTAGAAGAGATGTGGCTGATACGTGCATCTGTCTGAGGAGAATGGATTACAATGAGGCTCCATAGGCCCTTTTCTTATTACTCATGAATGCCAAAACCCTAGACATCCAAAAACCTAACCCTAGAAGGTGAAACATCAAAAGTCATGTGGGCCCTATGGGTAAGTTGTTGTAATTTGGTACCTCAACTTCCTAGGGTCATAAATTTTGCATACGACCTTTGTTTTAGGCGTGTGATAGCCCATTCGAAAGGTATTTCAGAGAACTACACATTTCGTCATCAGACTCTAACTTCGTTTATAGTCTGACTGTGGCGAGTCAAAAAAACAATGTTTAGGGCCTCAAAACAACCCTGAAACTACAACAAGATGTGTTGATATGAAAACATACAAAATAGGCCAGTTGGATTAGGCGAGAGGCCACTTGTATCCACCTGGAGAATGTGTGAGGCTTCAGACAACCCCAAAAGTGTAGAACTCACAATTATAAAATAGTACAGAAAGACGTGCTGAACAAAAATGGACACGAGGAGCCAGATGGAATAGGTGGGTGGCCACCAATATCCATCTGGATAAATTATCCCCCCTTAGGAACCAATGGTCTCCATTGCATTGAGTTCCCCCATCAGGTGAGGAAACTTTTGTTGGATTTGACCTCGGGTGAGCCACTTGCCTTGGTGTAGGAGTTTCCTGCCTTGACAACCCAATAAAGCTGGAGCAGTTGTTGGCGAGTGCCCTTGACCTATGTTTCCACTATATGATCGGTGGATGTTTGTTCCATGCAGTCCGGGTTGAGCTCTGTATGTGTCAGTTGTTCGACGATCTCAAAGGTGTCTAATAATGGTGGGAAATATGGTCGAAGGAGGTCCACATTGAATATTGGATGCAGACCAAGGAAGGGTGGAGTGTTGAGCTTAAAAGCATTGCTACCCACAACCTTGGTGATAGTGTAGGGCCCATAATGAAGTGGTTGAAGCTTCCGATGGGGCCCAGTGAGATGCTCCTTCTGCAAATGTAACCAGACTGTGTCGCCAACCTGAAACTGGTGTGGTACCCTGTGTTTATCACGACGTTTCCTGTACTTAGCATTGGATTTCTACAAAATCTCTTAGACCTGATGGTGGATGTAATGAATCTGCTCAATGAATCTGGTGGCTTTATCGACCACATACTAATCAAGGGAAGAGTCTTTCTGTGCGGTGGCAAGAGGAAGTGCAGCGTCAATGGGTCCCAACGGTTGGAATCCTAGACCCACCTCTAATGGGATATGGTCGGTGGAACTATGGAGAGCTTTGTTGTAACTGTGTTGGACATATGGGTGACTCTCGTCCCATGTATAGGGATGCTTAGAGTTGTACATGCGTAGGATGTGCATAATCATCTGATTGACGACCTCAGTTTGACCATTGGTTTGGGGGTGGAAAGTGTTAAAATAATGTAACTGCAAAGTGTATTCTTATTATTATTTGATATATTATTCATTGGATCAATCCCCATTGCGGATTGATCATGTCGGTTATTATAAAGGACCAAATCCCCTTTTGTGGATTGGTCAAAAGATAATTGTAATAGGCAGAATAAGAAGTCAGCCCCAGAAAATATTAAAGGGGTGCTGGATTATAATAAAGGTGGTTATAACCACCCAGTTGGAGAAGTCGTCCCTGCCAGTGAAGAGACACTTCACACGTGCCAATCTAATATAAATAAGGAGGCTAGCGCCTCACTTAGACACAACTCACTTGCTCATTTTGAGAGACAAGTTTCGAAATTGCAGAAGAAGGAGAGAGAGTGGTGCATCTTTGGGAGAG
>JZKD02S1972316.1:14773-33661 GCA_000966675.3 Picea glauca | reverse complement strand
CATGCATAAATGAGACAATACAAACCCTTGTATGTCATGAGCCCATACCTAGAAGTCTTACCCCACTCCACCTCTTACTCACGCATGAATTAGATAGTTTTCTCTTGGGAAACACATCTAACTTCAGGATTGACTCACCCAATAAGACACTTTGACACCCCTCCCACACCTAAATTCGACAAATTGTATAAGGTCTTTGAACAAAATTTTAGTTTGATAAGGGAGGTTTGATGCACATGTTTGGGTGCTTCAATTATTAGATGTGGCTTTCTTAACATGATTCTTATGACTTAGGACCCTTGCATGGCGCATTTGGTTGTCATTGCGAGAATTTTCCCGGTGGATAGGTAATCATGAGGAGATGACTTCGTTCGGACCTTCATGAGGGATTTGGAGCCCAAGGATGGATGCAGGGACCCCACATATGGGGCAGGCTTGTGATCATCATTTGCACAATGAAGAAAGAGGTTGTTTCCTTTGGAGGCACTTTGGCATGGCTTGGAGATGTGTTCCCCACCTCCTCACACTTGGACGCTAGCCTTTGGAGGCTTAGACGCTACCCTTATAGCCCATGACGTCACTAGGGGCTTGCTGGAGATGATGCTTGATGGAGGAGGCTTGTGACATGGCATTTAGCACATGTTGGCATGATGGATGGTCTTTGGAGGCCTAGTACTACATTCTTCCAACCCAACGTTCCACTTGGGGAGCCTAATGTCACCCTAAAAAGGTCATGACATCACCCTTTAAGGGTTGATTCTATGTGTTTTTCATTTATAAACATTTAGAAGAGAATTAAAGGGGTCGACCCCTCTTTTATTATAAAAAAAATTATTGGTGTAAGGTCTTGTATAAATAAAGGCCTTAGATTTTCTTTTTTAACACACAACTCTCCCTCACCTAAGGGAGTGAGATTTGAAATTTTCGCTACACTTGGTATATTGAATGAAATTTTTCGTTATTTTTGGAGTTTATGGTCTCTTTACTTGGTGCGCTATCTCTTGGAGAGTATGCTTTGGATGTTTCTTGGCTATTTTGTCGTGGAAAAGTTCTTCAACTAGGGTTTTTGCTTGATTATTCTTGATGAAGTAAAATCTGTAATTTCATTTTATGCATTGGATGTTTGTTGTCAACTTTACTTGTTCATATTGAAGATTATAAAATTGCTTGTCAAAACCCTAGGAGAGGAGCATAAGGTGATTCCCCCTATCTCTAGATGACACCACCTATTGAAGTGTCAAGGAAATCTTTCCTAGAGCTAAAATCATAGAACCCTATAGGTGCTAGCACTCTAGGATTTGTTCTAGTAGCTTGTTGCAAAATATATATTTCAAGAGTCCAAGGAAAAGAGGAATTTGCTAGAGCCCAAAAGAGCTTGCACTCTAGCCAAAATTCCATCTTTGAGATTTAAAGCTTGAGGCCTTGAAGTGCCAACACCTCAAGATTTTATCCCTCCATCCTTAGACAATATAATAATTCTTTTATCCAAGTTATATTGTTGTTGCAATTGAATCCATAAGCCCAAAAGGCATTGATCTCTATTTCTCTTGTGAAGGATTGATCAAACAACTCTCAAATTTAGTTGTCTAAAGCATCTACTAACCTCTTCTAACCCTAGCTTAGACTAATTCACTAACTCTATTGCTGTTGTTATAAAACATTGCTACAACCATCTAAATTGCTTCATTTTGTTGCATAACTCAATATAACTACTCACTAACTTGCTCAGAATTTGCTTGGAACAATTGGAAGTTAATGTACTTGACAAATGCTAAATTTCATGCGATTCTAACTTGTATTTCTTGTGGTTGTTACAAAACACTAATTGTTGTTGTAAACCTTTATATTGCTGCAGTTTTATATCAGCTAGCACATATTTCACTGTCTACTGTATCCTGGGGCATTATTATCATATTGGTACTTGGATTTGTTATATATACATGCTATATTTGTTCTTGTTCCGGGCAGGTGCACCAAGCACTTCCTTAGCCTCAATTTCACGAACATAGACATTTGACTTAGGTAACCAGTGAGAGGGCTCTCCATACTTGGCCATATACTTGTCTTCCGATACCTTGAGGTTATCGGGGACACCTCCCCTGGGTTGGACCTATTTCATCCCTAAAACGTGGGGATTTCGTACTAAGGTGATAGTGGTGGGTTATCTTGTAGTTACGCGGATTTGGAGACTTTTGTTGGGGATTTGGCATAAGTAAAAATATCATGATAAAATTTTGGCGCCATTTCTAGGGAGAATTGAGTCAGTTTTCCTCCATGACACATCTTTGGTGAGATTTTCTCGAAACCCTTATCTTACAATCTTACCTGGCGACTCCACCAAGGGTGATTCCCTCAATTTCTTTGATAATCCAAGAAGGATTATTTGGCGACTCCATTAGTGACAACCTTATAATAGCCAACCATGGCTACTCCATGGGACCCGAGTGATATTTCCAGACCCTTGGACATGAGTAAAATCTCAGGTTACCCTCGAAAAATTCACGTAAAGTATGAGAAATGGTTGCCAAGGTTCACTGGTAATGATGAAACCTCAGCTGAAGAGAATATGAGTAATTTTGGGGCTTTCTTCCAACTCAAACCCGTGAGTGATGATGTTGAAGAATTGGTGATGAAACTTTTTTCGGCCACTCTTCATGATGATGCTAGAGTATGATATAAGGGTCTCCCTGATAAAAGCATCAAGACCATGGAACAATTTGAGGAAACAATATTGAAAAGTTGGTCACTTCACAATATGTTCCCCTCCCTAGATATTCAAAACATTTTGGGATATCCAAATTATACATCTCTAAGGTTGAGGAGTAAGTGTCTGAAATTTGATGGAAATCCATTTTTGGCCATTACTCATGTTGGGAATTTCTTGAACTATGTGTTAGAGATAGGTGTAACACATCAGGATGTGAAAATATGATTGTTTCTGCTCTCGCTAGACACAAGGAAAAAGGATTGGGTAGAACATACTCTTAAGCCGAAGAGTTTATCTTCTCTTACAATATTCATTGAGGAATTCCTCAAAGGGTGGGCCCAAAAAACACAAGATTATTAAGATGCTTTCCACAAGGAAGGGTTATGTTCTATCCCTGATGAGGAGGATGAACAATCCATTGACGAACAAGAAGTTGAAGAGAAGACTCTCGACGAGGGTTACCAATCCCTCGAAGAGGAGCAAGAATTTCCCCATGACTCTATTGAAGAAAACAAAGACTTGATTGAAGAATGAAAGCTTGAAGAGGTGAGTCATGAGGATGAAGCATGGGTGTTTGCTCCTCCATTTGATGAAGTCATCCAAGCCTCCATTCCTCCTGCACAAGAAGAAGAGAATGTGTTTAGTCATTATCCTTTTCAGGTTTTTGATGATGCTTCGTTCTATGATTTGGAAGGTGAATAAATAGAGGAACCCTTGGATGTACTAGACCCTTCATGCTACAATGAAGGTGATGATGCAATTGACAACATTGATGAGTTTATACATGTTGGGAGATGTAAATGGGATGTGATTGGTCATGACGAAGATCCTATTTACGATATTGAAGGTCATTTTCAATTGTCGCCTTTACAACAACCATATGTGATTACTAATGATTCTAATACTTGGCAACAAGGAGATGACATGACCATTGATGTGTTCCAACTACCCAAGGATGACTTACTGCAACATTCTCATAATGATTTCTGGTCATACCTTGAGGAATTTGATACATATTCTTCTAGGCACTTGGGTTTACTCTACAAAGAAACATTTTCAACCATCTTTGTGTCGTGATTTTGATAAGGGTAAGGACATGGTTTGTCGGGGACATGCACTTCATGATGAGATTTTCCAGCCTTCCTTTGTTCCTTTGTCTCCCTATGTCACTAAGGATTCAACTGGGAAACATGTTCCTTGATTTAGGTTGTCTCTAGGGAAAAGTTGTCTCTTAGAATTTAAGGGAAGATTGAATGATTTAAGAAGTTGTTTTATATCTCAGGCTTTCAACTTTCCCCTAAGGAGCTATCAGTCATCCTCTAGATTCTTGTTCATCCCTTCTCAATCCTCGAAGAGTTATGACGTCTGGGTAGTCAACCTTCGGAGTCTATGAGTCAATTTCTCGAGTCTTCGCCCTTTCACGACCATTTTCTAAGATGGATTGAGCATTCTTGTGGAAATATGACTTGGCATGATTTTGTCCCTCCCTCCCACCTCCATGAGTTAGATTTTATGAGTGGATGTGATGCAATGACTTCTTTAGCTCATCTTCTTTTTGTGCTTAACTTATGCTTGTTTTGGTTTATGATGAAGCACAAAGGAATATATCTTGATACTTTACTAGGATGGTTTCACTGGTTATATGATTATACCTAACATTTCTTACTAGCATAGATTAGTGTAGGTAGGCAATTGCATCTTGTATCCCATTGTATACATCATCCATATCATAGTAGTATAGTTTCATTTTTCTTTACATGCTCTTTTCTTTCACTATTGCATATTGCTATGTTACATTTATATATATTGCATGCTTACATTTTTCATTCATCATATGTTTTGATTATGGTCATTTTCTCTCGAATGAACAAGGGGTGATAGCACCACCCTAGATACTCTAATTCTTTTGGTTGATTTTTGGCAAGCACAGGTAGTACCAGAGATGCTAAGGTTATCATGCGCTCTATGGTGAGCACATGTCCCCATGTAGGAGCCAAATGTTACCCCCTCAGATTAGGGGTAGCTAAGGAGATCATGTCTTGAGGCCCGCAGGATGCAAACATGGAGTGCTAAGAACCAGATTGGCTAGCATGGCCCCAGAATATTCTGGATCATTCTCCATGAGGTAATACGTCCAATTTCATGGTAACTATCACTTTAATTATTGAAGCATTTGGATATGTTGCAAAGAATCCTTTCTTGATTACATAACGTTTGCTCGAAAATTATACCTTTTGTCTTATTTAACCCTAGTGGGTGTCATCACGTCCTAGTAAGTTGGTCACCCTCGGGAATGGGGTGATACTAGGGGGTTCCTTGAAGAGTCATAATATCATTCCTTATCATACTTATTACTTTACATAATCCTTCCATCTCGTCTCCTCACCTTTTGGGTTTTTGGGTATACTAACCCAAGAAGGGATTATACCTCATTTCATGGGAAGAAGGGGTTGAAGGCCCAGAGGGGAATGTAGCTGGAAAAAGATAAAATCCAATCATAAACCTTCCAAATGCTCGCCCGGGATCCCGAGAATAATGAAACGCTTCTTAGAAAAAATAAGAGACCCATAAAATAAATAACTGATTAATTATGCCAACCAAGGTAGAGCGTATGTGGGCTTTGTTTTCTTGCTTAGTTTAGTGCTCCATATTGTCTTCAACTTGGGGAATCATGGTTACCAAGGTAGAGCGTGTGGGGGATTTGTTTTTCCTACTTAGTTTAGTGCCCCCATATTGTCTTCAACTTGGTAACACTTTAATAAATTAATGGAAAATAGGCTTGGAAAAACATTGCATCGCGGACGAAGGGCAACACACCCTCTATAAAGGAACCCATAAATGAGACAATACAAACCCTTTTATGTCATGAGCCCATACCCATAAGGCTTACCCCACTCCACCTTATACTCACACATGACTTATATAGGTTTCCCTTAGGAAATACCTCTGACTTGGGGATTGACTGACCCAATATGACACTTTGACACCCCTCCCACACCTAAATTTGACAAATTGTATAAGGTATTTGAGAATTTGTTTAGTTTGAAAAGGTGGATTTGATGCATATGTTTGGGTGGTTCAATTAGTAGATGTGGCTTACTTAGCATGATTCTTGTGACTTATGGACCCTTGGAGGGCGCATCTGATTGTCTTTACAAGAATTTTCTCGATGGACAAGTATTCATGAGGAGATGACTTCGTTCAGACCTTCATGAGGGATTTGGAGCCCAAGGATGGATGCAAGGACCCCATGTTTGGGGCAGGCTTGTGATCACCATTTGCACAACGAAGAAAGAGGTTGTTTCCTTTGGAGTCACTTTGGCATGACTTGGAGATGAGTTCCCCACCTCCTCACACTTGGACACTGGCCTTTGGAGGCCTAGACGCCACCCTTATAGCCCATGACATCACTAGGGGCTTGATGGGAATGATGCTTGATGGAGGAGGCTTGTGACGTGACATTTAGCACATGTTAGCATGATGGATGGCCTTTGGAGGCCTAGTACTACATTCTTCCAGCCCAACACTCCACTTGGGGAGCCTAATGTCACCCTAAAAGGGGCATGACGTCACCCTTTGAGGGTTTATTCTATGTATTTTGCATTTATAAACATTTAGAGGAGAATTAAAGGGCTCAAACCCTCTTTTATTATAAACAAATTATTGGTGTAAGGTATTGTATAAATAAAGGCCTTAGATTTTATTTTTTAACACACAACTCTCTGTCACATAAGGGAGTGAGATCTGAAATTTTCGCTATTTTTGGAGTTTATGGTCTCTTTACTTGGTGCGCTATCTCTTGGAGAGCATGCTTTGGATGCTTCTTGGCTATTTTGTGGTGGAAAAGTTCTTCAACTAGGGTTTTTGCTTGATTATTCTTGATGAAGTAAGTAAAATCTGTAATTTCATTTTATGCATTGGATGTTTGTTGTCAATTTTACTTGTTCATATTGAAGATTATAAAATTGATTGTCAAAACCCTAGGAGAGGAGCATAAGGTGTTTCCCCCATTCTCTAGATCACACCACCTATTGAATTGTCAAGGAAATCTTGCCTAGAGATAAACTCTTAGAGCCCTAAAGGTGCTATCACTCTAGGAGTTGTTCTAGTAGCTTGTTGCAAAATATATATTTCAAGAGTCCAAAGAAAGGAGGAATTCACTAGAGCCCAAAAGAGCTTGCACTCTAGCCAAAATTCCATATTTGAGATTCAAAGCTTGAGGCCTTGAAGTACCAACACCTCGAGACTTTATCTCTCCATCCTTAGACAATATAACCATTCTTTTCTTTAAGTTATATTGTTGTTGTAATTAACTCCATAAGCCCAAAATGCATTGATCTCTATTGCTCTTGTAAAGGATTGATTAAACAACTCTCAAACTTCATTGTCTAAAGCATCTACTAACCTCTTCTAACCCTAGCTTAGACTATTCACTAACTCTATTGCTGTTGTTATAAAACATTGCTACAACCATCTAAATTGCTTCATTTTGTTGCATAACTCACTATAACTACTCACTAATTTGCTCAGAATTTGCTTGGAACACTTGGAAGTTAATGTACTAGACAAATGCTAAATTTTCACTAGAATTTCATGCAATTCTGACTTGTATTTCTGGTGGTTGTTACAAAACACTAATTGTTGTTGTAAACCTTTATATTGCTGCAATTTTCTTTTATCAGCTAGCACATATTTCACTATCTACTGTCCATGAGGCATTATTATCATATTGATACTTGGAATTGTTATATATACATGCTACAGTTGTTGTTCTGGGCAGGTACACCAAGAACTTCCTTAGACCCAATTCCACAGAGATATAGACAATAGAGATTTGACTTAGGTAACGAGTGAGAGGGCTATCCATACTTGGCCATATAAGGCTCTCTCGTTTGTTTGTTGGTGTAGATTGTCGAACAATATTGTTCAGATAATTCCTTCAATGCATTTGCTTCAGATCTGCACAGCTTGCTTGGCTCAGATCGTTGTTTGGAGATATGTGGTAAATGGGACCACGTTTTCCATTGATTTTTATTGTGGCTACTACAACTGGCATGGATCTATCAAAAAAACCAGTTCAGTAGATCGGAAGACTGCAGAGCAATGATGCCAAATTCGCCTGCATTTTGACCAAATCCGAGGGGAAAGCAGGGTGATGCAAAACCAAAGAATAATACTGAAAATTTGATCGACATTTTCTCTAAATAAACCAGAAAATCTCAGTAGTTGCATGAGAAATCGAATACAAAGATCAACTCCTTGGAAATAAATGCATTTCCCACATCAAATCTGCAAAATTTAATTATTAGATTGAGTAGTAAATGCAGAAAAAATCACCATCTGCGTGGAACAATTCTGAATCTTATTCCATTTCCATTTCATCATAGAATGACACGGGAGGTTTCTCCAGAGACGAGAAGTCACCGTGGCCGTGTGTTAAAACCACTCTACTGCAAGCATCATAAAATTGTGAAAGTCTTCCGTACTGTTGCAGATTTCATTTATAAATTTCCATGAAGTGTAGAGATTAATTTTTGGGCATATCAGAGAACAAATCCACCAGCTTCAGCTCCGCCCATGCGGTGTATAACGCGGTTGTAACAGATTGTGTTTGGAAAACTACAGGTTTAAAGGAAAATCAAAAGATGGATTGGCAATTCAAAATTCGAAACAGAATTCACATATGGTTTGTAAATGTTTTGTTCTCTAGAACAGATGATTCAATAACAGGGACTCTGTGGAAGACGTGAAATTGTAGGCATATCAATGGCAGGAACTGGTATCTCTCTGCCATGAATTGAATTTCTCTGTGGAACAAAACAAAAAAAAAAGTTAAAAACTTTGGAGATCTATACCATGAGGAAAAGCTTCAATGGATCTACATTTTTATTCGCCTAGATAGCTGGTTAGGAGTGCGATTTTGAAAGAAAGGATTATTTCTCTTTCATGGATGTCTATGAAACCTTGCTTTGGTGATGAGACTCGGATGGCAAGAAACAATTGACTTTTTTTCCCAGTAGAAAAATTTCTGATGAAGCCAAGATACAAGGCTGAAGGAGCTGACAGTCCTTTTACCCCAGGAGAGGACAGAGAAAACAAATGATTCTGATACAGATAATGAGTAACAGGATTGTGCTTGTGAGCGGTAAAACTAGTAAAGACTAAAAGATGTTTATGAATGACCTTGTGATCCTATTATCGTCGAGGTCATATCTTGAGATCCCAAAGGTCTTAAATATATATCTTCATTGACTATCGACTTGACATATTTTGAGATCCTAGAGTTTGATTTGGACAAACCTTATATAGTTGGAAAAATAAGATGATGGAGATCAAATATAATTTAGTTTAAATGGATGAAAGGTTATATATCCTATCCAAAATATATTAAATTGTAGTCTTTTTTAAAAATTTATTAATTAAAATTTTGAAATAAAAGTTTATTTTAAAAACTTTTATAAAAGGGAAAAGACCAATTTTCAATATATTTATATTAATGAGGTGAATTCATTAATGAGACATTAATTAAAGGGAATGTTTCAAGAAAAAAATTGTATATGAATTTCATGAAGGGAGAAACCCTAACTATTAAAGTAGTTTGAAAATCTTTTCTTAAAAAGAAAAGGGAGGTTTCATCAAAGGGTCAAAGATGTAAGTTTTAAAAGAGAGGCTTCATCAAAGGGTCAAAGATGTAAGTTTTAAACCTATGAAGTAAAGCAATGCATATAGATTCTTAAGCAAAACAAAAATTAATCAATGGCTCATACACATAGCACATAGAGATTTATACCGGAAACCCTTAACCAGGAGAAAACCTTTCAATGCTTCATTATATTAATTTCACCATTCACCATACTATATATATATATACAATGTTTTTAGGTATTTCGTAGATACCAAAACCCTAATCTCTTAATCCGGGATTAATTCAGAAAACCGCTAAAAATAGCAAAAGCGCCCCCAAAAAAAATTCAAAGCGTTGCGCGTAACCAGAGGGGCCATGCCTACCCCCCCNACTTGGGGAGCCTAATGTCACCCTAAAAGGGGCATGACGTCACCCTTTGAGGGTTTATTCTATGTATTTTGCATTTATAAACATTTAGAGGAGAATTAAAGGGCTCAAACCCTCTTTTATTATAAACAAATTATTGGTGTAAGGTATTGTATAAATAAAGGCCTTAGATTTTATTTTTTAACACACAACTCTCTGTCACATAAGGGAGTGAGATCTGAAATTTTCGCTATTTTTGGAGTTTATGGTCTCTTTACTTGGTGCGCTATCTCTTGGAGAGCATGCTTTGGATGCTTCTTGGCTATTTTGTGGTGGAAAAGTTCTTCAACTAGGGTTTTTGCTTGATTATTCTTGATGAAGTAAGTAAAATCTGTAATTTCATTTTATGCATTGGATGTTTGTTGTCAATTTTACTTGTTCATATTGAAGATTATAAAATTGATTGTCAAAACCCTAGGAGAGGAGCATAAGGTGTTTCCCCCATTCTCTAGATCACACCACCTATTGAATTGTCAAGGAAATCTTGCCTAGAGATAAACTCTTAGAGCCCTAAAGGTGCTATCACTCTAGGAGTTGTTCTAGTAGCTTGTTGCAAAATATATATTTCAAGAGTCCAAAGAAAGGAGGAATTCACTAGAGCCCAAAAGAGCTTGCACTCTAGCCAAAATTCCATATTTGAGATTCAAAGCTTGAGGCCTTGAAGTACCAACACCTCGAGACTTTATCTCTCCATCCTTAGACAATATAACCATTCTTTTCTTTAAGTTATATTGTTGTTGTAATTAACTCCATAAGCCCAAAATGCATTGATCTCTATTGCTCTTGTAAAGGATTGATTAAACAACTCTCAAACTTCATTGTCTAAAGCATCTACTAACCTCTTCTAACCCTAGCTTAGACTATTCACTAACTCTATTGCTGTTGTTATAAAACATTGCTACAACCATCTAAATTGCTTCATTTTGTTGCATAACTCACTATAACTACTCACTAATTTGCTCAGAATTTGCTTGGAACACTTGGAAGTTAATGTACTAGACAAATGCTAAATTTTCACTAGAATTTCATGCAATTCTGACTTGTATTTCTGGTGGTTGTTACAAAACACTAATTGTTGTTGTAAACCTTTATATTGCTGCAATTTTCTTTTATCAGCTAGCACATATTTCACTATCTACTGTCCATGAGGCATTATTATCATATTGATACTTGGAATTGTTATATATACATGCTACAGTTGTTGTTCTGGGCAGGTACACCAAGAACTTCCTTAGACCCAATTCCACAGAGATATAGACAATAGAGATTTGACTTAGGTAACGAGTGAGAGGGCTATCCATACTTGGCCATATAAGGCTCTCTCGTTTGTTTGTTGGTGTAGATTGTCGAACAATATTGTTCAGATAATTCCTTCAATGCATTTGCTTCAGATCTGCACAGCTTGCTTGGCTCAGATCGTTGTTTGGAGATATGTGGTAAATGGGACCACGTTTTCCATTGATTTTTATTGTGGCTACTACAACTGGCATGGATCTATCAAAAAAACCAGTTCAGTAGATCGGAAGACTGCAGAGCAATGATGCCAAATTCGCCTGCATTTTGACCAAATCCGAGGGGAAAGCAGGGTGATGCAAAACCAAAGAATAATACTGAAAATTTGATCGACATTTTCTCTAAATAAACCAGAAAATCTCAGTAGTTGCATGAGAAATCGAATACAAAGATCAACTCCTTGGAAATAAATGCATTTCCCACATCAAATCTGCAAAATTTAATTATTAGATTGAGTAGTAAATGCAGAAAAAATCACCATCTGCGTGGAACAATTCTGAATCTTATTCCATTTCCATTTCATCATAGAATGACACGGGAGGTTTCTCCAGAGACGAGAAGTCACCGTGGCCGTGTGTTAAAACCACTCTACTGCAAGCATCATAAAATTGTGAAAGTCTTCCGTACTGTTGCAGATTTCATTTATAAATTTCCATGAAGTGTAGAGATTAATTTTTGGGCATATCAGAGAACAAATCCACCAGCTTCAGCTCCGCCCATGCGGTGTATAACGCGGTTGTAACAGATTGTGTTTGGAAAACTACAGGTTTAAAGGAAAATCAAAAGATGGATTGGCAATTCAAAATTCGAAACAGAATTCACATATGGTTTGTAAATGTTTTGTTCTCTAGAACAGATGATTCAATAACAGGGACTCTGTGGAAGACGTGAAATTGTAGGCATATCAATGGCAGGAACTGGTATCTCTCTGCCATGAATTGAATTTCTCTGTGGAACAAAACAAAAAAAAAAGTTAAAAACTTTGGAGATCTATACCATGAGGAAAAGCTTCAATGGATCTACATTTTTATTCGCCTAGATAGCTGGTTAGGAGTGCGATTTTGAAAGAAAGGATTATTTCTCTTTCATGGATGTCTATGAAACCTTGCTTTGGTGATGAGACTCGGATGGCAAGAAACAATTGACTTTTTTTCCCAGTAGAAAAATTTCTGATGAAGCCAAGATACAAGGCTGAAGGAGCTGACAGTCCTTTTACCCCAGGAGAGGACAGAGAAAACAAATGATTCTGATACAGATAATGAGTAACAGGATTGTGCTTGTGAGCGGTAAAACTAGTAAAGACTAAAAGATGTTTATGAATGACCTTGTGATCCTATTATCGTCGAGGTCATATCTTGAGATCCCAAAGGTCTTAAATATATATCTTCATTGACTATCGACTTGACATATTTTGAGATCCTAGAGTTTGATTTGGACAAACCTTATATAGTTGGAAAAATAAGATGATGGAGATCAAATATAATTTAGTTTAAATGGATGAAAGGTTATATATCCTATCCAAAATATATTAAATTGTAGTCTTTTTTTTTTTTTTTATTAATTAAAATTTTGAAATAAAAGTTTATTTTAAAAACTTTTATAAAAGGGAAAAGACCAATTTTCAATATATTTATATTAATGAGGTGAATTCATTAATAAGACATTAATTAAAGGGAATGTTTCAAGAAGAAACTTGTATATGAATTTCATGAAGGGAGAAACCCTAACTATTAAAGTAGTTTGAAAATCTCTTCTTAAAAAGAAAAGAGAGGCTTCATCAAAGGGTTAAAGATGTAAGTTTTAAACCTATGAAATAAAGCAATGCATATAGATTTTTAAGCAAAACAAAAATTAATCAATGGCTCATACACATAGTACATAGAGATTTATACCGGAAACCCTTAACTAGGAGAAAATCTTTCAATGTTTCATTATATTAATTTCACCATTCACCATACTATATATATACAATGTTTTTAGGGATTTCGTAGATACCAAAACCCTAATCCCTTAATCCGGGATTAATTTAGAAAACCACTAAAAATAGCAAAAGTGCCCCAAAAAAAAATCAGAGCGTTGCGCGTAACCAGAGGGGCCATACCTGCCCCCCCCGGGACCCCTCTAAGAAGCGCCCAGCACACATGACACAAACAACACTACTAGAGGGATCGTCAGACGCAATTGTCGAATTGGATGCGCCCACACACACACATGCAAAGAATATAACACATACCCAACATTCTTCCACTTGTTGTTTTCTTTGCATCCAGGGGTGCACAAGATTATATAGTCAACAATCCAGGGCAACAATATCCATTGTTACTATACACCAGGAGAACTTTTATGTGCTCACTGACTTCGTCAATGAATCTGCAACATTCTTCAAAGTGTCAACCTTTTCCAACAACACCTTCTTTTCTTCAACCATGTCTCTCACAAAGTGATATTGAACATCAATATGTTTTGTCTTCGAATGATAAGTTGGGTTCTTTGCCAGGAAGATTGCACTCTAACTATCACAATCTAATATCACTGCTTGTTGTACCAACCCAATACCTGAACACAATCTTTGTAACCATACTGCTTCCTTGCTTGCATGAGTGGTTGCCATGTATTCAACTTCTGTAGTTGAGAGTGCCACTACAGCTTGTCTTTTTCTCATCCAACTAATTGCTCCTCCAAATAGGTTAAACACATACCCACTTGTAGATATTATGTGATCCATATCTCCAGCCCAGACTGCATCAACAAAGCCATGTATGTCCACCACTCTGTCCAATCATGGTCTTCCTTGGTAGCACAATCCATAATTGGTAGTGCCACGCAAATACCTGAAGACCCTCTTTACTGTTGTCTAATGCTCCTTCCCTAGTTTTGACATATACCTGTTCGAAACTCCCACTACATGTTCAATGTCTAGTCTAGTACAGACCATTGCATACATCAAACTGTCAACTGCACTGGCATATGGAACATGGGACATGTCATCTTCTTCTTCATGTGTCTTGGGACACTGATCTGCAGATAACTTTACACCTATAGGAATAGAAACCTTGACTGATTTACTTCCATGCTTATTAAACCTTTGCAATATCATCTCAACATATTTTCTCTGATTCAACCAAAGTTTCATGTTTGCACGATCTTTTTTAATCTCCATTCCCATAATGAAGTTAGCAACACTAAGATCCTTGATGTCAAATTTGGAGGATAGGTGTGATTTCACCTCTTTGATAACATCCATGTTATTTCCTACCAACAACATGTCATCCACATACAACATTACATAAATGAAGTGATTACCAACCTGCTTGGAATATACACAGTGATCATCCCTGCTTCTCACAAATCTCAATCCAATGATGTATGTGTCAAAATTTTGGTACCACATCCTAGGTGATTGCTTCAAACCATATAGTGACTTATTTAGCTTATAGACCAGCTCTTTCTTTCCCTTCACTACAAAGCCTTCTGGCTGCTTCATGTACATTTCTTCTTCCAGATCTCCATGTAGGAATGTTGTCTTCGCATCTATCTGTTCCACTTCAAGATCAAAAGCAGCAACAATAGATAAAATAAATCTAATAGATGTTAACTTGGAAATGGGAGAACAAATCTCACCAAAATGTCAATTCCCTCTACCTAGGAATAACCTTTTGCTACTAACCGAGCTTTGTATTTCTCCACTTTACCTTCTGCATTAAACTTAACCATTTTCTACCAACATATTTTCTTCCATCTGGCAACTCAACTATATCCCATGCCTCATTCTTATCCAAGGCATCCATTTCTTCAACCATGGTCTTCTTCCATAGTTTACTATCTTCTGAATTCACTGCTTCCCTGACAGTTTTGGGATCATCATCAATAATAGATAAAACAAAATTGGAATGGAAATCAAGTGGACTATACTTTTCTGGTTGTCTTCTTTCTCTCACTAATCTCCTCAATATTGGGGTATGAGGTTATTATTCTTCTTCTTCTGCATCATCTTCTTCAAATGATTCATATTTTGCATCATCTAACTCAAGCTCTATTTCCTCAGGTTATTCTTTCCTTGGTAGGAATTCATGTTTGGAAACATCTTTTACCTTTCTAAAAACAACATCCCGACTATAAACAGTCTTCTTAGTTTCTGGGTTCCAAAGCTTATAACCTTTCACACCATCTTTATAACCAATAAAGATACAATTTTCAGCTTTATTATCCATCTTACTCCTATTTTCCTTTGGAACATGTACATAAGCATCACAACCAAACACTCTAAGATGTTCAAGAGAGGGTTTCTTTCCAGTCCATACCTCATGTGGATTTTTATCATCCAACGCTAACGAGGGTGGTCGATTGACCAGGTAACATGTTGTACCCACTGCCTCTGTCAAGAATTCATGTCCTAACTCGGCACCGTTGAGCATGCTCCTTGTTTTTTCCATCAGTGTTTTGTTCATCCTTTCTGCAACTCCATTATGTTGAGGAGTGTATGGAGTAGTCTTCTGCTGAGGAGTGTATGGAGTATTCTTCTGCCTTGTTATACCACACTTCTTAAATAATTCTTTGAATTCATTTCCGCAGAATTCTCCACCATTATCTGTTCTCAATAACTTTATTTTCTTTTTTATTTGATTTTCTATCAGAGCCTTAAACTCTTTAAATTTATCAAATACCTCAGATTTCTTTCTATGAAAATAAATCCATGTGTTCCTTGATAAATCATCTATGAATGAAACATAATACACAAACTTACCTAGTGATGGAACAGGCACAGGTCCAAACACATCACTGTGTATCAACTCTAAGATCCCCTTTGCTCTTGTAGAACTAGATGGGAATCTTACTCGATTTTGTTTACCATATATGCAATGTTCACAGAAATCAAAATCCAGAGTGCAATTAGACATACCTTCAACCATACCTTTATCATGTAGTGTTCAAAGGCCCTTTTCTCCAATATGTCCTAGTCTTTGATGCCACAACATGGTCTTCTTTCCAGGGACAATATTGATCTTGTATTATTTATTTCTCTGCTCAGGGACAACATAATTGTTACACCCATTAGTATAAGTTATTCCCAACAACTTGTACAAAGTTCCACACCGAACTCCCCTCATCAACACCATTTCTCCTCGTACCACCTTGCAAGTGCCCTTTCCAAATACAGTATCCACTCCTGCATCATCCAACTTGCATACAGATATTAGGCTCCTGGCTAGTTTTGGAATGTGCAGAACCCCAGGGAGAGTTCTAATCCTTCCATCTTTTAGCAACAACTTAACCCTTCCACGTCCCATGATTTTGGTTGTCAATTCATCTCCTAGGAATACATCACCACCATCGTATTTTTCATATTCAAAGAACCACTCCCTATGAGGAGTCATATGGTATGATGCACCTGATTCGATCAACCATACATAATGGTCTGCATGTGTACCTGTAGATGCTAGGTAAACATCACCCCCTTCTTTAGTGGAGGTTTTTGCCTCTGTGGAAGAGGAACTATCATATCTCTTTGGTTTATCAACCTTCTTAGACTTGAAATGTTTCTTATAATGCCCTTTTTTACCACACTTCCAACATTTCCTCAAATATTTTCATGGAGACTTAGATCTACCTGTAGATTTAGATCTCCCCCCTGCCCCCGCCCCCCGAAGACTTACCAGGATTCATGTCTTGGGTACGACCTCTTACAAATAAAGCATTTGTACTATGACCATCCATGTTTTTTCGAATCATCTCTTCAGGTAACAAGGATGCAACTACATCCTTATACTTCAATGTAGATTGAGTGGTACTACCAATTGCTACAACCACATTATCCCAAGAGCCTGACAAAGAACATAATACACTTATCTTCTTCTGCAATTGTAATATTAGCAGAAACAAGTTGACTTACCAGAGTATTAAAGGAATTTAGATGTTCTGTCACAGAATCTCCATCTTCCATCCTAATATGATACAACTTCTTTTGAAGAAACAACTTGTTTACCAGGGACTTTGATTGATACAAATTCCCAAACTTATTCCATAGTTCCTTGGTTGTAGATTCTCCCAAAACATTTAACAACACTGAATCTATCAGGCAGAGTCAAATCGTACTCCTTTCTCTTTTGTCCAACTTCTCTCAATATTCCTTTGGCATACCAGTAGGTGGTGTACCAGTAGGTTGTGTACCAGTTGACTGTGTGCCAGTAAGTTGTGTACCAGTAGGTTGTGTACCAGGATCCATAGCGATCCATTGTTCTTTGTCTACAAGAAGGTCCTCCATCTTGAGCTTCCATAGCTCAAAGTTTTTACCATTGAACTTCTCTATGTTGATTCTAGAAGAGCTCTTCATTCCTCTTTCTACACTTGAATCACCACTGCAAAAGCTCCCACTAAAACCAAGTTTATCACAGACCCAAGATAAACTTGATCTAGCAAGACTAAGCCAAACCCTCAACAACAAAGGCGTCCC
This sequence comes from Picea glauca, assembly GCA_000966675.3. Classification (NCBI taxonomy): domain Eukaryota; kingdom Viridiplantae; phylum Streptophyta; class Pinopsida; order Pinales; family Pinaceae; genus Picea; species Picea glauca. The sequence goes on along the minus strand of JZKD02S1972316.1, from coordinate 16,159 downwards.
TCTGAAGCCAAAAATGAGCTCTGATACCACATGTAAGATTTAAACCTATGAAGTAAAGAAATGCATATAGATTCTTAAGAAAAATAGAAATTAATCAATGGCTCAAACACATAGTACACAGAGATTTATACCAGAAACCCTTAACCGCGAGGAAACCTTTCAATGCTTCATTGTATTAATTTCACCATTCACCATACAATATATATACAATGTTTTTAGGTATTCCATACATACCAAAACCTTAATCCCTTAATCTGGGATTAATTTAGAAAACCGCTAAAAATAGCAAAAATGCCCAAAAAAAAAAATCGGGGCGTTGCGCGTAACCAGGGGGGCCATACCTGGACCCCCCTAGAAAGCGTCTGACGCACATGACACAAAGAGCACTACTAGAGAGATTGTCAGATGTAGTGGTTGAATATGATGCACCCATACACACACATGTAAAGAATATAACACATACCCAACACAAGAATCAGTATTGTCAGAGGAGCAGGGCAGAAGATCAGAGGAAGAAGAAGGTACAGTGATGGATACACAATCAATCTTATGATCAAAAGAAAGAAAGTTCCATATTCTCCATTCTTTATATTCTTCAACACCACTTCTCATAGCTTTATGCTTGAATCTCAGAGTTGGGCACAAGGCTGAGTTGTTGAGTGTTTTTCTTGTATTCTTCTAAGATCTTTTCTTATATGATCATGGAGTATTTGCAGCCACATGCATTGTTGTCAAATATTTTGAAATGAAGAACATATTTCATGAATAAAAATCCACAAACAATTGCTTCGGTGTTGATCTTGATTGTATCTTGTAATTTTGAGTTTTAAGTATGAGATATTTGAGGTTGACCTATCAAATTTTCTTTTGATATTGATAACAGTACTCTTTTAAAATTATTTGAGATGATCAAATCATTCTCTCTTATTTTTCATGAAGAAGACATGGATGTATTTATATATGATTAAGAATATTGTGTGTGATGTTGATCACAATTTAATTCTGATATTGAATCCCTACTTCAATATTTTCTTATTGTAAAAAGACTTTTGTTGCACATAAAGATCATATTGGGTTATTGAAAAACCTTTTTCATTTTAAATCCAAGCAATAAATATTTGGGGTTTGTTGTCTAGCACTCTCCTTGATCCAAGATATTCAAAGATATATCTTTTAGCAAAATAGGAGAACCACCTCTCTAAAAATGAATGGGGACTAATGTCCTCATGAGGTTGTCGTTTTGGTCCTGACGGATTCAAGCGTCAACACGCTTCTAGAAGGATCTTCCTCTAGATTGTTCTTTTGGATAGACAGATCTAATATAAATAGGAGTAGAGGGTATGAGAATTTTTTTCTTGGATATTATTGTAATAGTGCTCTGCTCTG
>JZKD02S1972316.1:0-14713 GCA_000966675.3 Picea glauca | reverse complement strand
GTGAACATTGCTATCATTAATCAAGGTGTTATTTTTGGTGTTATTCTCGTATTGTTCTGGTTATATCATTGTTGTTTTGTCATTTATACCTAAAATATGTATGTTATGCATACTATTTTATATCTGGAATACTACAGGATCTGTACAGTACAGCCTCCCTCTCAACAATAGACTTCAACAACTTCTAAACAGAAATTTCACTTTGGGATTTGTGCCCAATCTCTCTTGAAAATCGTGCCAAATCTGTTGCTCACACTTTCTTCCAAACTATCTTTCAAATCTCTCTTTTGTTTTTCTTGCACACTACCCTTGGCTTACTCTTATAACTGAAAATGACTTTTCACCTTCCCCGTCCCTAAATCCAAGGGTCGAGATTTAATCTTTCCTTTACAAGATCAAGGGACATGATTCATTTCCTCCAAAATAAATCACTTACATTTACTAAACTAAAATTCCATTTTATGACATAAAGTCACTTTAATAAAATATTAGAAGGTCACTTTAATAAAAGAGTCACTTTATTACAACTTTATAAAATGCCTATTAAAAAGTCAAGTCCCTAGTAGTGCAAATGCAAGGTCACTTCTGCATACAAGACAAAACATGCAGAGCACCTCTAGAGCTATAAAAGCTAACACTCCCTCTTAGTGAGGGTGGTACTCATTTCCATCACCATCACTTGGTCCGGTCCTCAAGTTCATCACATTGTTCATAGTAGGATCTCCCTCTGAGCCTAGAGCGAACCTAAAAACCTGCACTGAACTCAAACCTAAAGACCTCCTCTTGGTATCCACTCTAAACCCTAAGCTCTTAGAAGAATCCACTCCACCCTGAGCTTTTGTCCACTCACTCTAGTTGAGCCTCCTATCGGTGCTCAGGAGAGACTTCCTCTCTTCCCTCGGATATCGAGACTGGATCCTTAGGCCCACTGCAGTCTCAAGAGCCCCTTGCTCCTCATCTGACTCATCTCCAACTATAGGTTTTCCTTGCACAATGTATAACCTAGCAACCCAATCACCAATCAATTGTGGCTCGACCAGATCCGCTCCCTCTCTATAGATAAAGACATGTCCACCCTTGAAAAATGTTGCATATCCAACATCTCCCAAGGTTGACACCGAGAGCATGTTAACTCTCAACCCTAGTACAAACATAACTCCATTAACCTCTAGGATTTCTTCAAACTCAAGTTGGAAACTGACCCTTCCAAATCCAAGTACTACTCATTTTTTTCCCCCTTCACTTTCAATTAGTCGGTCTGGACCCGTCTCTGTGATACTGAGGAATATACACCATATTCATGTCATATGACCTGAGGATCCACTATTAATGACCCATATACTGTCACTCATGAATCCAGTACTCCCGACAGTTGACACGAGAGTGAACAATGAGAATTCCCTCTCAAACTTGTCAACAAACTCCTCTAAGGGTGTTGTCGCTACTGCAACTGGCCCTTCCTTCTCTTTCTTATTCTTCTTCCTCTTCGGACACTGAGATACAAGGTGGCCATACTAGTTGCAGACGAAGCATATGAATTTTCTCAAGTCTTTCCCGAAACTCCCCTGCTTCTTACTTTTTCTCTTTGTCACAAGAGCAACATTCTCTTCATCAGCTCCATCTCCCTTCTGTCCACTTCTCTGAGATCCTTCCCAAATCTCCTCCTGAGTAAAATTGTCTCGCGGTCTTCTCTAGTCTGCAAGATGTTCTCAACCCACCACACACTTCACGAAGACTTCCTATTCCTTGGTGAATCCTTTCAAGGCTATCCTGGTCAACTCTGAATCTGAAATGACCTCCCCAACTACAGGCAACTCATCTTTCACATGTGCTACCCAGGTAAGATAAGAATCCAAACTCTCACCCTTATCCATCTTAGTATCATGTAGTTTTTCCTTTAAGGCCATATTTTAGTTTTCATTCTTCGCCTCATACAAGTTTTTCAGTGTCTTCCACATGTCATAAGTTGTCTTCTTCTCATCTAAATGTGGGATAAGTGAGTCCTTCACCCCATCTAGAATAAGCCTCTAATATTTGGCTTCCTTTCCCTCATGAACATCCAAATCAATAGGGTATGATGCGGTAACAACTACTACAGAGCTGACATATCTCCAAATTTTGTTCTGCTTGAGAATAACTAACATTCTAACTTTCCATTGCAAATAGTTGGAAATCCCTTCCAACCGGTCCTCATACCTGATGCAAGAATCTATCTCCCTATCAATTTTTCAAAGGAAAACAAACAACCAAATTTTCCCCTTCAAATCCTTGCAAAAATAGCACTACTCATTGTAACTCAGAGCAACTACTCTGATACCATGTAGAAAATCAATAACAAAAGCACACTAACTCCATAGGACTTTTGTCAAACACTTAGTAAACACATATTTATGTCTTAAACGAACTATGATATGTAATACCCACATACAACTATATCATAAGAAGAAACATACATTACTAAGCAAGTATTGCATCCGAAAATAACAATGAAGAGTAGTCACAAAACACATGTGCACACCAAGATTTTGGCAACCAAACAAGGAAAACCCCCGTTTGGGAAACCCACCAAGAGAGAGATTTATTAGAGCTTTAGGAAGTTCAAAAGTTACAGCAATAATGCATTTGGTAGCAAGAGAGCACTTATAGACACCCAAACTATCCCACATAATTCTTCCTAGAAAACCGTGCCCAAAAATCCGTACTCTTGTACGACCTACTTGCAATCAACACCTCAAAATGTGTGCCTAGTTTTCCACATATCAACAACCTATTATGAATTCATAATGATAGAAATGGGTTGATGGATAGTTATGAGGAGCATGGAATAAGGTGGAAGGATTGGATGTGGATGTTAAAGCAAAGGAGTTTCGCTTGGTGGAAGAAGTGAAAGAATGAATTGGTACTTAGTAACTATGAACCAACGAGGTCATAATTCTTCCAACATGGGGACTCTAATGTAAGATAATCTCAACTCCATGTCTATATGATCCAATTGTGACTGCAAGAACAAGCAACAAAGACTTCAATGGATCATGCGATTCTTAAGAAATTGTGAAACTACCAAATAATGTGAGGGTCAAGCTAAGTTCAATCAAATATAGGAATATTTGGGAAAACAAGAATGTAGCATCCCAAGACTCTTGTTGGGAAATGCCACATGAAATTTTCTGAACTCTAATACCATTTAAGTAACTAATATACTTCTGCAAATGCTCAAATTAATGCAAGATAATACTCTAAAATGCATAAACTTATGCGAAATAATTGTTAGAATATAGAAGATGGTGTGTTCGTTTTACCATTGACGATACCCTCGTCACCCAACCATAGGCTGAAGCCACCCTCCGAGCACCTTAACCTTGACTGAGAATTTCTTCAGAAGCAAACCCTAGGATAGATAGCCAAACAAAAGGTAGCACACCTTTCCCCAAGGATAGCGCATCACAAAAAGCTGATCAGATAGTCCAAACCCTAGCCAAGAGATAGTCCAATCCAACAATGAAATTGCTAGCTGCAACAGCTACACCTGCAGCTCTCCTCCACATGTGCGCACCAAACTAGGAACTGCAATGCGCACCAACTGGGAACTGCAGTTCTGATATGTGTCAAAATGAGAACTGGCAGCCTGTATTTATACTGGTTCTGCCAGATTTGCTAGGGCCGACTTCTCCTTCTGGATATGTGTCTATTCAGTATATTATTATTATTTTTGGCCGACTTCTTCTCTTGGAGGCTAATAACCTAATATTAACTATCTTCTTGCGCCGACAAGACTTTTAGGGTTATTATCCAACTCATTAGGGTTTTCTCTTGCTTTCCAGAGTCTTCTATTCTCGTCAGGTTCACACGTGGAGGTAACTACCTCCCCCAGCTACCATAATATTAACACTCCCTCCTAGCTAGGGAGGTATTACAGGTAATGGTCTTGAGCACAAAAACATACCATTTACCCGATAGCATCAATATAGTCATCTAGACTATCTCATGACTAGATCATGAGCATCACCATCACCATCAACTGCATCATCTCTCGAAACCATACTTCATCTGAGTAATTAGACATGATGTTGAATAAGTCACTCACACCATAGAGTGATACAAGAGCCACTCTTATAATCTAGAGGAGTAAATGCTCTGAACCAATTTCTGTCTGGAAAATCTCTGTTCATCATTCGTCTGGATGGTGATTACAAAAATAGAACACAATTGTGTCTATTCATAGTAGTACATAACTACAATCCAGTGGTTCACTACCACACCAAGTAACACACAAGTACTTGATTAGTAACGTATAATTACGAACAGTGGAACATATCCACCACAATAGTCTTCATCTACTGTCATATAGTCTTCATAAAAAACATCTGATAGCAACCTGCATAGAAACAATGTTATGATATGTACTAAATTATTTGGGCCAATCTTTCACTCACATCTGTGAGCTCTTAAACAATATTTGCCTCATGAACATTGGAACATATCCACCACAGTAGTCTATATCTATTGTCTTCATAACAAACATCTGATAGCAACCTGCACAGAAACAATGTTCTGATATAAATTGAATCATCTAGGTAAATCTTTCACTCATGTTTGTGAGATTTGAAAGAATATCTGCTCTTAGTATAGAACATCAGCAATGGGCTATCTGCCCTATTCTTCTCAACCAAGGAAGAAGGATTGTTTCTGATTTATGAGCCTGGACCATTCTTCCTACACTAATCAAAGTGCACCCTGGACAGAATGTATAAACCCTAAGGAATGTTTGGACCATTCCCCATCCTAGGCCATTCCTCCTACACTAATCAAAGTGCACCCTGGAGAGAATGTATAAGCCCTAAGGAATGATTGTCCTGGACCATTCCCCACCCTGGGCCGTTCCTCCTACACTAATCAAAGTGCGCCCTAGAGAGAATGTATAACCCTAAGGAATGTTTGTCCCTGATTGTTGAGCCTAGACCCTTCCCCACCCTGGGCCATTCCCCCTGCACTAATCAAAGTGCACCCTGGAGAGAATGTATAAACCCTAAGGAATGATTGTCCATACCATTTCCTCTATTAACCACAAGAGGAAAAGACTATCCTACATCAACCTCCAAAATGGACCATTCCTCATGTTAACCACAATGAGAAATCATTGTCCAGCAAGGCGGGCCAGTCTTCTTGAGTAACCCTCAAGAAGAGAGACTTCCCTAGACCACTCCCCATGTTAACCACAATGGGAAGTCGTTTTCTATGATACATCAACAATTAGACTACTTCCCATGTTAACCACAATGGAAAGTGACTGTCCGTCAGAAATCTCAATCCACTTTTCGAACAGGAAAGCATCTGTCCAAGATGAACTATTTTTCAAATTTAAAGATGAATGTCTTCAATAATGTTTTCAGTGCTCCCTCCTAACTTGGAGAGTCATTTCTTCCTTTTTCAATAAGAGGGAAGTTGTTTCCACGAGCTCTAGCTTGAGTATGCAAAATCTTTCATCTTGGATAGAAGCTTTACCAAAATGTCTGCTTATCTACTCATCTGTGGAGATATGTATTGGAGAGATCATTTTCTCCTTTCTGGACTTCATCATAGATAATGTAATGCTTGATTTCGATTGTACTTTAATCTGGAACACTATGAAGGCTTCATGTAGATCTGAACAATAGAGTATATCATAGTTGGAAAACTGGAACATATCCATGTGGTACTTCTTCTATCATCATGAGATCTGATCTACTGAGTAATCATCTTGATGTTATAGGGAATCTTCACCATGCTTCTATTGTGCATTGGAGGTTCTTCCACCAAGTTATCTTCTTCTATCTGCATACAAGGGTCTCTTTCTGGTATGCCTCAAAGTCTTCAGATTGCTCTTCATACGCTCTTTATTCAATTTTTTCTGGAGAGTATTCTTTGCATTTGTCTGATGTAGAACTCCAACTCATGGATGTTGTGGATGATATAATGACTTATGTAGAGATAAGTCTGGTTTACTGGAACAATTAATCATCATAGTCTTCTCCCTCCATCTGGGAGAAACTCTGGTTCTGGATCTCACAATGCTTTCATTCATAAGTCTTCCATACACTATTTCTTCATCACGACTTTCAATTCTTCTGCTTGATTGCTTTTAGTGAGTTCATATCAGGCTGGTAATCTTGTGATTCTTGATACAATGACTGGTTGTTCTGGTTTCTCTTTCTTTCTTGGAATCCTCATGTTCTTCTTCATGTTTTTATTTATCTCTTGGGTCCATGGAGTTTCTTATAGATTCCATGCCCTATAGATTCCACTTCTTCTTTTCATCATAGGATCACGGATCTGGATGGACAACCAGGAATACTTTAAGGCTTCTTTTGAAGAAGTCTTCTTCTGTGGTTGAACTGAACACGTATTGTCTTTTATGATTGATATCATGGATATATCATCTTCAATGGATCATAGGATTAGCTCCCTCCTAACCCTTGCTTCATGTAAGAGTGCATATAATCGGCTCCCTCCGTCTAATAGAGGCCATGCTTCCATCTGCATCCTTATTGTCTTCTGCAATGTATAATTGGCTCTCTTGTTTAACAAATTCCACACTTTCATCTGCATCCTTATTTTCTTCTGCAATATATAATTGGCCCTCTTGTCTAATGGAGTCCACGCTTCCATTTTGTTGTCTTCTACACAATTTCATGAGTCTTTTTCCAATTTTCCTCTTGATTTGTGACTTCTTTTCTGCCTTTGCTTCTTCTAAGTTTCTTCATGATTGATTCGTCTTTTCTTGCAATAGCTTCTTCATGATTTGTATTTCATCCTTTCATGTGTATTATCTAATGATATCCATTTTCATCTTGTTTGTTCTTCCAGAGATATAGTTCTTCTTGGAACACATTATCTTCCAAGAGATGGATATACAAGATATGTACAGAGACGATGCAAACAAGATATGTACAAGAAATAAAAAGAGTGTTGTTACCTTTTAGAAGAAGAAGTCTCTTCCATCATGCTTAGTCTTCTTTGTAGGTTCCTTTTCTTCGGCAATCGATGCTTCGTATTTCTCCTTCCTTTTCTTTAGCTCGGGACATTGATTCTTGTAGTGACCGTACTTTTGACAGTTGAAGCATTGTACTTCTGAAATGTCTTTTTCTTGATTTGGCTTCCTCCTCGAACCAAACTTCCTTTTATTTCTAAAGTTCTTGAATCTTGTTGTGAAGGATTGATCATCTTACTTATTTTGGGGTTTCTCTTTTGCATTGATCCTTGATTCTTCTTGAGCACAGCAAGTCCAAAGTTCTTCAAATGTCGGATACTCCTTCCTTGTGTTCATGCTTGTGGAAAATGCATCCCATGTCTTGGGAAGACCATTGAGTACTATGTTCACCAATTCCTTCTCTGAAGTGATCTCTTCAACAGCTTGTAGTCGATCTCTTAGCTAGGAGATTCTTACAAAGTATGATGTTATGCTATCATCATCATTCATCTTCATGTCACGGAGCTCATTCTTCAGACTCATAGCTTGTCCAATGTTTCTGACTGAGAAGAGATTTGTAAGGCATCGTACATCTTCTTTGATGGCTCAAGATGGGAGATGTAGGGTATCAAGTGGTCTTTTATAGAATCCACTATGATACTCATGGCATTGATGTCAACATCCTTGAACTTCTCCATAGCTGCAACATTTTGCGGTTCCTTCTTTTCTCCTTCTTCAAACTCTGGCTTCACGATCTTTCCTTTCATGATATCCATCACTTTATTCTTAGCAAGGATGAGGTCAATCCTTGTCTTCCATGCTCTGAATTTAGAGGCTCCATCTAACTTTTTCTCAGACTTCATAGAGTTAGTTATGGCTGGCTTGACTTGGTCAAACCCTAGATTTGACCAGAAATCCAAACTTCACGTCTTGGCCTTTTGAGAGTGCCAAGAGATGTGCTAGGCTAGGGCGCACTGATCTGTCTGAAGATTAGGTCAATCCATTCACTTAAGGTGCCTCAACAAGAGGATTAGGGTTTCTGCAAATACTCTTTCTAGTAACCCTAGCGACAATTCCTCAGCGAGCTCAATATCCTGCTGGTTATGTTTCCTTCTAGCATTTAGACTGAATGAAGGAGGTGTGGGCCCATAACATGTTAGAATATAGAAAATGGTGTGCTCATTTTACCATTGATGATACCCTCGTCACCCAACCATAGGCCAAAGCCACCCTCCGAGCACCTTAACCTTGACTGAGAATTTCTCCGAAAGCAAACCCTAGGCTAGATAGACAAACAAAGGGTAGCACACCTTTTCCCAAGGATAGCACATCACAAAAAGCTGATCAGATAGTCCAAACCCTAGCCAAGAGATAGTCCAATCCAACACTAAAACTGCTAGCTGCAGTAATTGCACCTGCAACTCTCCTCCACATGTGCACACCAAACTGGGAACTACAGTGCGTACCAACTAGCAATTGTAGTTCTGAGATGTGTCAAAATGAAAACTAGTGCCCTGTATTAATACTGGTTCTGCCAGATTTGTTGGGGCTGACTTCTCCTTCTGGATATGTGTTTGTTCAGTATATTATTATTATTTCTGGCCGACTTCTTCTCTTGGAGGCTAATAACCTAATATTAATTATCTTCTTGAGCCAACAAGACTTCTAGGGTTATTAGCCAACTCATTAGGGTTTTCTCTTGCTTTTCAGAGTCTTATATTCTCGTCAAGTTCACACGTGGAGGTAAATACCTCACGCAGCTACCATAATATTAACAATAATAACCATGTACACATGCAACTTATACATGGAAAATTGATAATTAACACACAGTAAATCAAACAAGATCATAAATGAGACTTATCTTTTATAATAGAATGCCAACTGTGCACAAACCTTCCACGTTCCTCCCGACCTTAGACCTCGTTGCTCATAAATTTTCAGCAGCAGTTCACCCCTAAGCTGGGGCTAAATTCCACCCAAGTAAGGAAATCCTAACCAGGCTAAGGTCTCTCAAACAACATAAACTCAGACTCGGGCTCCAACTCAATCTAATAACCTACAATCTCTCATTCCCCACATGTGTGTCCCACCCCATGAAGTGTGCCCCTTCTCTACTCAATAGTCCTTCATCTGCCCCACTTCCCTTTCGGGGCTACAACAACAGGCCGAACAGGAAGTCTCAAAGCCTTGTAGCTGCAGCTTGGCACCTTGGGAATAAATTCCCTAACAATTCTCCCCCCTAGAGAGAATGCCAACGGGCCTGACAACTTGCTTCTTCAATGTCTTGCAGGCCTGACAATCCACTTCTTCAATTTCCTACAGGCCTGACAACCTGCCTCTTCAATCCAGTTCCAACGATCTCCCTGGTACAGGTACAAGTATGGTAATGAAAGCATGAAAGTCTCAATGACAACAATGAGGTAAGGTCAAAATAATGATCCCCCTTGTGGATGAATGAGATAAAGTCCCCAAAACTTATGTGCATGTTCCCAAATTGACACTTGTCATGTTGGAAACTACATGGGCCACACATGGGTTTCGTCACATGGTGATATGTTTCTTCATAGGGACTTAGGATAAAATGTATTATCCCCTACTTTAGACTTTAACTTTAGAAATATTGATAAAATATTCATTCTTGGCTTAAGCCCCCTTAGCTTAGCCCCTTTTCTAAACTCTTAGCCCCCCCTTTCTCATTCTAGTGGAGTTTATCCCCACATACTCTTTTACATGGTTGGTCTGTAGCAGCGATGTATTTTCATTTAAACTGAGTGTGATTAGATTTACAAAAAATAGGCTCATTTGCCTTTCAGCTTCTGGCTCACCAGCCTAATAACCACATAGGCACTCTAGCCTCAAAACACATATATACAAAGGCACACTAACCTACAAGTACCTCAGCTCACCAGCCTATATGTACAATTACATTATATTTACAATGGGGTTTGGCCTAGGGGTATTACAATCCCCTCCCCCCTTATTTATGCATTGTCCTCAGTGCATTATATGCATATGTACAAACAAAACTTCACAAATATTCCAAAAGATGTGGGTATTCTACCCGCATAGCATTCTCAGGTTCCCAGGTTGCATCCTCAGGATCGTAACAGGTCCACTAGACCTTTACCAGTCCTATTGCTCGATCCTGGAGTAGTTTGACTTTCTGATCCAATATTCATATCGGTTGAACTCATAAGTCTCCTTCTTGCTCTACTTGAATCGCATTCCAATCAATGAAATGATTAGCATCATGTACATACTTTTTAAGTAAAGACACGTGGAATACATTATGGATGCACATCAATGCGAGTAAGGCAAGCATATATGCAACTAAACCAATTCTCTCCAATATTCCAAATTGCCGAACTTTAGGGAACTTCACTTGGCCTTTACTTTCAAGAACACATGGTCATCCACTTTAAGCTTTGTGAGTTCTGCCTTTATCTACATGTCTTGGCCAACCTTTAAATTATGTTTTATTTTCACCATATGTTCTTCCATTTCCCTGAGTAATTCTAGTCCAACCACTGCTCTATCAGTTGGGTTGTCCTAGCTCATTGGTGTGTTGCACTTTCTGTCATAAAATGCCTCAAGTGGGCTCATCTTTAGAGATGTTTGATACTCATTGTTATAATCAAACTCCACCAAATGCAAATAATCCTCTCATTCGAATGGTTTATCCATCACATACATCCTTAGCATGTCATCTACCACCTGATTCACCCTTTATGTTTTCCCATTTGACTCTAGATGATAAGCAGTGCAAAAACTCAAATTTGTTCCAAATCCCTTGAATATTCCCTTCCAAAAATTTGATGTAAATTTGAGATCTCTGTCAGATACAATTGTCTTAGAAACACCATGTAGCCTAGTAATTTCTCTCATATAAATATCAGCAATGTTAGTTGCTTTGTGAGTGAGCTTCATTGGAATAAAATGGGCAGCTTTAGTAAGCTTATCCACCACTACCATGACATAATCATGCTGTTTATTTGTTCTAGGAAAATTAGTGATGAAATATGTCGTTACAACTTCTTATTTCCACTCAAGAATGGGTAATGGTTGTAGCAACCCAGTTAGGTGTTTATGCTCAGTATTGACCTTTTGGCATTCCAAACACCTAGCAATAAAATGAGCCACTTATTTCCTAATACCTGACCAATAATATTGGCTCTTGGAAGTTGTAATAGTCTTCTGGTAACCTAGGTGTCTAGCATAAGGAACATTATGCATTTATTTCAATATCATATTTTTCAATTACTGAGAATTTGGCACATAAATTATGCCCCTATATATGAGAATTTTATCATTTTCCAACTTATAGTTTTCCATTTTGCTACAAATCACCTTGCTGAATTTTTTTCCTTTATCTCTATGTATTGTTGATCTGGTTTTGCAGCCTCTAGAATTTTGTCTTTCAAATATTTTTGGTACATGCTTATGGTTGTAGCATGCATCTCATGCACTTTCCTATTGAGTGCATCGGCCACCTTGTTCTCCTTACACTTGATATGTTTTATATCAAAATCATATTCATTGAGAAATTCCAACCATATGCTATGCCTGGCATTTAAAGTTGGTTTTTCAAATAAATATTTCAAGCCACTATGGTATGTCCTCAACTCAAATATTTTCCCCATGAGGTAGTGCCTCCACATCTTCAAGGCATGCACTATATTTGTCAATTCCAAATCATCAGTAGCATAGTGTCATTCATACTCCTTTAATTTTCTTGATTTGTAGCACACCACATGTGCATTTTGACTAAGAACTCCACCAAGTCCTTTACATGTATTTGTGCATACAATGAAGTCTTCATTTGGAACAGCAATCCTCAATATTGGAGCTAGACAACAAATACTTCAAGTGTTGGAAACTTCTTTCACAATCTGATGTCCACTCAAACTTCACACCCTTATTTTGCAAGGAAGCGATTGGGTGTGCAATATTTGAGAATCCCTCAATAAATATTTTGTAGTAACCTGCAAGTCCCATGAATGATCTCACCTCAAAGACATTTGTTGGTGTTAGCCACCCTTCAATGGATTTTATCTTCTCCAGGTCCATTGCTATCCCTCCTCTAAAATAATATGTCCAAAGCAACATATATGTCGTTCGTAGAATGAGCAGTTGTCAACTTTGAAAATAACTAATGTTCTTTGAATACTTGAAGCACCATCATCAAGTGTTGCTCATGTTCTTCTTCATATTTTGAGTAAATAAGTATGTCATCCAAAAATACAATGACAAATTTATCCAAGTATTCTCTGAAAATATCATTCATTAAACACATGAAGACAACCAGTGCATTTGATAACCCAAATGGCACCACTGTGAACTCATAATTTTCATACCTTGTTCCAAAGGCAGTCTTACTAATGCCTTCTTCCTTAATTCTTACCTAGTGATAACCTGACCTGAGATCAATATTAGAGAATACCTTAGAATCTTTCAGTTGATCAAAGATATCATTTATCCTTGGCAAAGGATACTTATTCTTCACAACTGCCTTGTTCAACTGCCTGAAGTCAATGAAAAGCCTCAAAGTTCCATCATTTTTCTTCACAAATAATATCGGGGCACCCCAAGGTGACACACTTGGGCATATATACCCCTTCTTTAGAAGTTCGTCCAGCTACATTTGCAACTCCTTCAACTCTGGTCCACTCATCCTATATGGAGTCTTGGATACTGGGGTTGCTCCAGGGATCGGATTTATGGAGAAATCAATATCTCTCTTGGGTGGTAGCCCCGATATTTCTTTAAATACATCTTCAAACTCTTTTAGGACTGCATAATCTTCAATACTTGGTACTTTATCCTTAGATGCCTCCTCCATATGTGTTGCAAATACTTGACATCATTTCCTGAAGTTTTTATTCAGCTGCAAGGATGAAACTTCTCAGATGGTTATTGCTCTTGGAATACCCTGAACTGTCCTCAGGTTCCCTTCTTCATCCAAGCAGGTAAAATCCTTATTATAAAAGTCTAGAACAGCATGATGTTGGTCCAACCAATCCATACCGATTAGGCAGTCATATGAGCCCAAAGGTATGATATTCAAATATGTCCTTGTGCTTAATCCATTCATGTCCACTGGGCATGCCTGAACCATCTCATTAATCTTCATTGTAGATCTTGTAGCTAGTTTCACCATCCAAGGTTTACCAAGCTTGATTCTTGGAAAATGAATTTTTTTCGCCATCTTAGTATCTAGATAACTATGACTAGCTCTTGAATCAATCAAAATAGAAATGCGTTGGTTGTTGATCTTACCTTCCACTTCAATCATATGTGACTGAAACTCAGTTTGCTTGTTATCCAGAGATGCGTAGATCCTAGGTACATTTATGTCCATGTCCTCCATTGTTTTAGCTTGTTGTAAATTGTGAACAGTCCTCACTTTTTCACCTCTATGAGGGAAATATCTGTATATATTATCTACCCCACAACCCCAACATTGAATAGGTGGTCGCCTTGGTCTTTGCCCCTTTGTCTCAGTCATCTTGGATTCCTTAGGAGCTGACTATCCTTGAGAATTATTTCGAAAAAATGGTGGTTTTGTCCCCTTCCTCCTTTGTTACATCTTTGTTTTCTTCTTGTCTTCCTATTCCTTTTGGAAAGTTGGTCTTCCTCTATGCTAATCATAAAGGCATTTATCTCTCCTTATGGTTTCCTCTAGTGTCTTGGGATCATCATATTGTATCTTATCATTGATAAATTATGGCATCCCACTCAGGTAACTCTGAATCTTAACTTGTTCATCATTGATGAAAGAAACATATTTTAGCAACTCTAAGAACCTCATTTCATACTCATCTATGGTCATACTCCCAAGCTTGAGTTCAAAGAACTCCTTCATCTTCTTATCATATTATCATTTGGTTAAGTACTTCTTTTGAAAATACCTTTTGAATTCTCTCCAAGTAATATTTTTATCATCAATGTGTTGCACTTGCACAAATTGATCCCACCACATCGATGCTTTTCCTTTGAGTTGATATATGGCAATTCTTCCTTCTGTCTGTGAAGAGTAATTATGCAACTGAAAATAATTTATCATTCCCAACAGTCAGGTCACAACATCATCATCCTTCTTGTGTTCAACATCAAATGTAGGTGGTTTGATGTTATTCATTTCTCCCTCTAGCTCAGCTACCCCAGACTTCTTCTTATGCTTCCTGACAAGGGATGGACTTGAACTATTGTGTGTTCTCCTAGTTGAATGCCTTGGGGAGTGATGGTGATGCCTACCAACACTTTTGGTTCTTATCCTCTCATCATGAGACTGGTGACTCCTTGATTTTCTTGACTCGGTCTCCTTATCCATTTTCTTCTCTATTCTTTCCAAGCTCTGCATTAACTTGGTGTTAAATCCTTCTTGTTGCTCCTTGGCTTTCATAAGCTTCTCTTTATCAGCTTTATAACTTTGGACATCCTTTTGAAAACTTTTTATGGTCTCTACCAAGTTCATCCTCTCTTCCTTTACGTCTTCTCCATGCCCATTGCATTTTGTTACTGCAGCATCCACGCCCATACCAAATATTCAGGCTTTATCTTCATAATTGTAAGTTCCTTGGGCATCATCCATATCTTGGTTTACTGATCTTCCTATTGAATTCTACTTACGTCGAATTATGTTATTAGTTCTGCAAAATGTGTATGCAACAGGATTTCTAAGGATACAAGAATTTAACAAATCCATCATTATATACAACATTTTGTTCTTTAGAATTTTATCAGAAATACTTTATTTATGATTTC
>JZKD02S1972305.1:20995-37618 GCA_000966675.3 Picea glauca | reverse complement strand
TCGGGTGTAGAAAATGAGTGTGTAACACACTCTTTGGAATCAGGCGAGACCGGGAAGTTCTGTCGAAGAAAAGCTGGTATGTCAACTGAAAACAAACTTTCTAAAGGACCTTTTTCCTTGTGTATGGATGGGAAAGTATGATGAATCTCACTCCTAACTTCAGAGCAGTTTTTCGTCGGATCTTTGGTATCAAACAGAGGACTGCATGAAGTAGAAGGTTCTGAATGGCATTTAGTCTTTAAAGGTGGGTTTTTAGGCTTATAAACTGCAGCGGTTGGCTAAAGCAAGCCTTTCACCCTTAAGAATTTTTTGGGATCAGTAACAGGCGTAATCAGCTTGCCATCCGAGTTCTGTCTGGTACTCCTTCTACCAGAAGCCAGTTTATTTTTTCGTGGAGTCACCAAGTGAAAGATTGAAAAATCCTTAAAACTGTGTGTACTCTATGTTCACTATCAAAGAGTAACACTTTCAATGAAATAAATTTCGTTTTCCCAGGGAAAAATATTTTGTAACTTCGGTCCCCGGAAACAGTGCCAGAAAGATGTTGTTCCTGATTCTGTACTTAAGGCTTAAAATTACAGTGTCAAGGCATCCGAAAGTAGGTGAAATATGGGTAAGAGAGTAACGTCAACCTTCGATAAAGGAAACTAGGGAAGATTTCTACATTAGCGTTGTCTAGCTTCCAACTGTTCCTGAGTAGTTATATCTTGTTCAATGGCTGCCCATGAACGTTCAAGTTCTTCCCGATTATTAGCAGTTTTAAGGATTATGTCAAAAAGATTTAAAGAAATATGTGTTTGGTTCGATAGTCCAGGTTCGATATTAGGTTGTGTTGTTGCAGGGACAATCATGGAGGAACAGTAAGAGTAGGAAAGGATTCAAAGAGAGATTAAATGTTGTCTCGATTTGGTCGAATAAAAGAGAATTTTACGTTTTAAGAATAAAATAGGAATGCAAATTGAAGGCTCTTTCCCGTAACTGTATTATATTTTAATAAAAGGTATGAGGTGAGAGAAAAACATTTAGCTTCATGTAACGCAAGGTTCCTGTCAAAGAGAAAACTCACATATAAACAGAAGAGGAAATTAGTAAGGAAATAACTGACATAGCAAAGAATGTATATATAATTCAGAAAGTGCAAATTGGTCTTACACCTGTTGATAGCTGGTGCAGAGGAAAGACAATAAACAATTGTAGAAAATAGAAATCATTTCGTTATAGTAGTGGTCGTACTAAATTATAACAAAGCACATCAATTATGAATAATGGAATTAAATGAAACATGAAATACGAAGAAACAAACTTGTAACAAAGTCTTGACGGAATCGAGAATCTCCAGATTTTCTTATATTAACTTCTTGAATGCAAAAACTCTATTACAATCGACACAAAAAAGGTCCATCCCAGTTTATTTCTTTCTGTTATATATTTATATAATTTTACAGATTAGTTAGAAACTCAACAGTTACACAAATTCGGTTACAACCAAGAGGAGCGCAATCTCTCCCTTTCTCCTACTCTATATTCACTTGGTGCCAGGCGCTCGTCTTCGCACGGATTCAGTGCAAGTGATACATCTTTCCACAAACTGAGATACGAGCTGCGAAGGTTCCGCTTGACAGATGGCCTCGGCGAAGTAACATTCTCGGGCTAAATGTTGCAGCTTGTCCCCCATTTGTGCATCGACGATGTCGAGGGCACTTAGTTGCACACTGGGTTGGATTAAGTGTTTGTCAACTTGAGCCATGTCCACCGTATCCATCTGAGAGATATCGGTCGAATCTCTCTCATCCTTCTCTTTCAGATCGAGCGAGATCTATTCTACATTCATTTGCATTAATGTTTCTGAGTTGCCTCCACTGTCCTTACCCAACAACTCGCCATCTATAGCATTGAAGGATTCTTCTAATGAATTGTTTACTTTTTGGGCCTGTTCCTTGCCTAGGGCAATGTTATGCTCCCAATCCTTCAACAGAATGTTACCTCTAGTTTGTTCTGAGATAGTGAGTTCGGGAGAACCTACCGAAACTCTGTTGTTCGTGGCTATCACCGCCTCCTGAAAGGCGACCCGAGCCACTTCTGCATTCCTTTCTCTGAAATTCATGTTCTTGGAAATATGATGCATCAACAAGCAATCCTCTCGAATCACCCCCACTTTGGCTAGCAAACTCTATTGTGCAGAAGAGATCCTGCTCCGAATCTCGATCGCTCGAGATTTAAACCCTTCGACATCGATCACCCTGCTTTCAGTTACCTCTACCTGAACCTGCAGCTCTATGATCATAGTCCTCTATTGACCCGCCTGTATCTGACCATCTCGGATCACTAGATGTGCTTGCTCCAGCTTGTCTTTGAGCACTTCTATTTCATTTCTATCAGCTAGTCGGGCCAATTCTATCTCCTCTCTCACCTGACCTTTAGCATTTTCTGTGGCCGAAGCTACTCTAGCTTCGAGAGTCTTGATCAGGCGATTTTTTCTCTTGAGCTGGTTTTTCAACAATCCAACCAAAAATCGATTTGCCGAAGCATACGCTCCTATCGTTCCCACGATCTCTGTGGAAAATTGTTCATTCTTCTTGTTCTTTCCATCGGTCATAACCTTGAATTTTTTAGCGGTCGATTCTCCCTCCTGGTAGAATTCCCTTTTCACCACTGCTTTCCTCTTTTTGTCAAAGAAGAACTCATTTGGAGGAAGTTCTTCTGCTTTGATAGGCCTTAGTTCCTCATTTAAAATCCATCCTTCTTCTATATTTCCTTGCGTCGACTGCAAGGAGGTAACAAAAGTGATGGGTTCCCCGATTGGTTTCGCTGCCTTTCCTGGGGTGACAACCGGGTCCTGCTTCTTCATAGGTTCAGGGGTCTTCATCTCAGTTTTTGATTTATGTTCCTCTACTTAGGGCTTCTTCGTTTGCTTCCCCTCATCCTGGCTTGTTCCCGAGTTGGGAGTTGCATCTTTGGGGCCTTCAGCATCCTTCAATTTCATCTCAGAAATGCCTGGGCTCACTCCTCGCAACACAGCAGGAAGACAACTTCATCTGTGTTCCTGAAATTTCAATACAGAGGCTATGTCTTTGGGTGCTAAAGATTGGATCCGAGCTAGCACTTCCTCATAAGACCTCGCCCCTCGAAAAATGTCATCCGGGGGTGAAAACTCATGTTCAAACCTCTTCAGCCCACAATTAGCTAAATGGTTTCTCACAATTTTCTGAGGATCATGTTTTTTATACTCAATGGAGACCAAACTCAGGTATTCCAAGGCTGCAGCCTCAGCTTTGGCATGCCTGAAATCCAATAAAGAATACGAATTTAGCCGAACGGGGAAAAACGACCATACCTTCTTTGAAGATACTTTGAGTTCTTTACTCACCCCGCCAATCACTGTTTGTCGGGGGATCTCGTGACAAGCCAGCTTGTCGGGGATGAACAGTGGTAGTGCAAGTGGGGGAACAGTAGCTCAGAACACTCTGAAGTAGGAAAACTCTACTTCTACGTACCAGTCCGCTATACCACTCAGATTTATAGCATTGTTGTCCGAGATACGAGGTGGCGGGCAACCAAAAATGGCGATGTGCAGGGGCACCATCACCCAGTTGAAAACTTCGTAAATGAATTTGTCCTCTTTATTATACCATAGTTTGTCGTGATACTCATGTACATGTTTTTCTTGGGCTGGATTCCAAGCCCATCTCATCAAAGGGAATGGTGTCATGGAACATACCGCGTCCATGATATATGTAGACATGAAAAACCAGGACAGTATCCTGCTTGCCTTCTGCTCCCGATACTCTGTGACCCGGTTGGCCAAACTGTCCGAGAGTATCATTGCCTAATTAAAAGAGCAACCTTATGCGACCCGAAACATGAGAGGCACCCACGCAATGTAGAAATGTGATGTGTCCTCCCTTCCGAATAGTCGACATGTCATCATTGCCACATACTTATACTGTGGCTCCAGCGAAGCGATTGAATAAACGCCCTGGTCATTTTCTTTGAATTTCGCGGAGCGTGAAACCCAATCCTTTATCAAACCGGGCATGGTTTTGTCATATTGAGTGCACTCCTTCTCTTTGAATCCCTCCAGGAATTCAGCATCATACGTGTATTCAGATGTTGTCAGGAGATTATACATGGTTTGGATGTGCTCCAGTCTAAAAGTCCCGACCGTGACCCGTTGGTCGTTCATGATAGTTCTGGTGGGTAGGTCTATATGATCCAACGCCCATCGGATCATATCATAATATGGGAGCAACCATGGTCTGGTTGCTACCCGATGCATTCCGGATTGCACAACTATCTTGTATTTGGTGTTTAATTCGTCCCTTTCGTTGTCATCGAAGTTTGAATAATTCACCAACTCAGATTGCAGAATATCTAAAACAAACGACCAGCTAGGGACCGAGTCCACACTCTGGGGTGAAGTGTCGGAGATATTATCTGAGCCTTTCCCTGCAACCTCGACATTCGCCTTTGCTGCTTTCCGTGCAGCCATAGCTGAAGCTTGTGTTTTCTCTCTTCTGCGATAGAACTGCGTATACATGCAGAAATTAGCTCACTCGGAAAATGACGAGCTCTGCGTGCTTATGAAAAATGTTTTCATTATAATAAAATGAAACTCCTGTATATATTTGAAAATTCTGTACTTTTCGAAATAAGTCTGTCAAATCGCAATCAGAAACAAATTTATTGCATAAAAATCCAATCTTATTATTCATGGATTCACTCTAATTCTCCATTAATGTCATCAATGTTTGGTGGTTTGATGGTCAGTCGGATTAGGGAGAGAGATGGCTACCTCAGGAAATGTGCAGGCCTCGAGGCGCAGGATATATTTTGCCTTATCAAATTTTACCACCTTTTATCAATTCCTCGTTGTTCACTACTTCGTGGATTTTCTTTTAACATTTTGAGTCCCCAACTCGCGAGATCATGAGGACCGACTTTGGATTAATTAACAGTAATCGTGCTTTGGAGCATCATTAATTTTATAATCCATTTATTTTCCATATCGCAACTCGGAACTTCGAAGGCAAGTTTCTGGGAGATTGGTATGCTGAGTCGTGAAACCGCGAGATGGCGATAATTAAGGCTCAATTTAGGGGAAGAAAATCTTAGAATAGGCAACTAATTAATCTTGTTATAATTACATCGCGACTTCGTGAGTCGGGGTTTTAGATGTCGTAACTTTCAAAAAGATAGTGCTGAGTGGCGAGACGCCGAGAACAGATTTAACCATGGATAACTTTTTGCCTTTAATCCTTGACCAGGGTTATCACAAAAGTACCTCGTGTTCTCGGCTCTCGGGGCTGTAAAAATAAAAACTTGGGTTTGACGAACGTCGAGGCGCGAAACCACGATGATGTCAAATCATGAGTTAAAATATTTTACCCTAGTTAATGTCTTGGGAAAAAAATGAAAACGACTTCGTCGTTTCATGACTCGGGACGTGCAAACTCAAGGATTAAAGTATCTGACTTGCGAGATCCCGAAATAAAACAAAAAGATCGAACGTTGTTACGAAAGTGGACTTGTTTTGAGGGTAGAGAAAGCATCGCTGCTTACTCGACAAGGTTGCAGAGTTTTCAAAGTTTCTAGGGGGGGAAATTCAAAAGGCCATCTTTAGAATTTTAAGTATCCAAAATGAAAATTGTGACGGGTTAAAAAACAAGGGCGGCTCCAACAGGCCCTTTGGTCCTCCCCACTACCTCTTTATCTACCTTACAATATCCTCCAATAATGGCCAAAATATCCCAAAAATGGCTAAAGAAATCACTAAAAATCATATTATATGGTTGAAAGACCCACAATTGGGAAAAATGCAAGCGCATCCACCAAAATCCAGGCTCCTGATCATATAGGCACCCTCCATGTGGCCTTCATATGGTTGGTGCATGTCCTTAGCCCCTTGATCTCTAGCCCTGGTCATGTGGCTTGGCCATATGGTCACACCCTTACCTTCCACACACTCTCATGTAGCTCTGGTCCCCTGGTCATAGCCTTTGGTTACGTGCCTTGGTTGGAGAGCTAGCCTAACCGACCGAGAGCTAACCCCACTCATCTGCACCAAGGATAAACCAATGATTATATGGTAGGTCGTGTGCAAAGCAGTAGGGCTCGACCAAACTCCATAAAAAAACCACACGCAAGAGCGGGTTCATGTTACAACAGTTGTATGGTATGAGAGTGTCGGGGGCTAGGGATATACCCCAACCCTTTATTCCATCGATAATACACAATGACAAGTTTAAATAATATATTTAAACATATAGTGTTAAGTCATATCGTGGGCGAGATGGTAGCCCGGCCCTGCCAAGTCACTCTGCCCTGACCGCAGGCCACGGGTTCGACTCCCCGGGACTCCATAACAATTTTTCCAACCACGACCAATGGAGGGGTGCCACATGGTAGCCCAAGACTAGGCCATGTGGCACTATAACACTTTCCCTCTAACTGCCATGTGTCAGAGCATGATTTGACTACCTGTCTACCCAGTTAGCATGCCACTGTACTTGCCACATCACTGTATGGTTGTATGGCCTGTATAGTCAGTTGCCATGTCATCACTGTACGGACTGTATAGTCATCAAAATTTTTTCTGTTTGGAAAATCGAACAGATCATGACATCTTTCGCATACAATGTTTGTTTGAGCCCGTTCAAGTTGTGTTAGGTTCATAATGATGAGGCCTACACACACGCCTGTTTTGAAGCAATTCCGATCACTTTGATGTTTAGTCCTTCCTGGACCCATTTTGGTTCCTGGATCCATTCTGGACCATTTGGTGAAGACGATGCAGTGTTAAAAAGGGATGTTCATGACATGGAATCCTACAAATCAAGAGATTGGAATATGGTTGGAGACAAAGTAGCTAGAGTTTGCACATAAAAATAATAAGGTTTCCAGGTATACACCATGCTAGTATCTGTAGAGGTATGTGTTTACTGATTTGCATGAAGCATATTTTTGTTACTTTATATATTTATTACAGCACTGTTTATTAAGGTTGAAGGATACCCATCTAACTAATCAGATTAGTCCAGTAGAGTGTACTGCTGAAAATATTGCACGATTGGAAAGGATTAATAAAACATTCACGTGCACATAGGATTTTTGGTCAAACAATATTAGTACGAGGTTTATTACTGAATTTACAGTATACACAACAAAGTCATATACTATTGCATAGTAGGATTTCTTGAAGGGACCCAAAGGGAGGTACATCAAGTCTCTTTACATGTCGATTAAGATTTTATTGCATGATAAAGGCGTGATGACCATGGAATCAAACAACTAAATCACTCAATGTGCATGGGGGAGTTGGGGGAAGCACTAAGGAATATCGGAGATATGGAGAAGGCTATGGAGAGTACCCAGAAGAATGAAGCAATGAACCCCATCATGATGGATGATTAACAGACCAAAGAGCTCATAAGGAAAAAAGGTGTGATGTGCAACAAACAACCCTACTAGTATAAGATGAATAGCAAGAAGAGGGAAATAGCTGAGTGAGAGGGCTTGGGAAACAATGAGGAAGAGGTATAGGATCTTTGTTCCATAGGGTATATTGAGGATATCTTGCATGCCACATATGAGAGTAAAATGAGAGGTCATGGGTCTGGTGCAGAAGAAGGCTCTCCATTCCATATCCAAATTAGTGTGGAACCCACAACCCCATGTGCAACTAATACATCTAAAGAAAAAAATAGGTTTACCAACAAGCAATTAGTAGTAGAAGAATTTTCACAGGATGTTGGTCCAATGGAAACTCAAGAAGAAGTGTGAGTTCAACAACTAGCAGTCAAGTGTCTACACCATGTGGAGGTGGTAGTACAACAAACTTCACAATGGAAGGACAAGATCCAACTATTAGGTTACCAAAGTTTTGAGGGGACGGGTCAGATGACCCATAAAATCATTTGTTTATTTGTGAGAATATATGGGAAGAAAAGAAGATTACAGATGAAGATACAAAGGTTGGGTAGTTGGTAATCCCATTCAAATACCGTGCATTAGACTGGTACATGGGTATCACATCAAATAATCCAACGAGAGCACCTACAATTGTAGCATAGGAAAAGAGGAAATTAATAAATGAATTTCAGAAACCAAGTTCAAAGGACTAGTTCATGAATGAAATGATAGAGATTAAGTAGAAACCATGAGAATCAGTCTGGGAGGTGGACCAAAAGTTTGAGAGGATAAAGGGTAAGTTAAAGTACTCTATTATTGATATGCAACATAGACATTTGTTTGTTAACTCTTTATTTCCACACTTGAAGTATCCTTTGAGACACCAAAAATTCCAAAGTCAAGCTGAGGCTCTACAAGAAGCCTTACAATTAGAGGAAAATCAGTACATGCATACAGATCTAGTTGTGGAAGAGATGAGACAAGATCTGAAGAACTTAACTTTCCAATTGAATCAAAATAAAGGAAAGGAGAAAACATAAGATGTATGGTGTAAAATGTTCAGGACAAAAGGCCATCATAAGAATGAGTGTCCATTAATTGTGTAGTATATTGGAGTGGGTATGCCAAACCATTTAGCTTAAGGAGGACCATGGTGTGAGATTTTCAGAACACATGGGAATGATCCCTATCACTTCCCCTCGATGAAAAAGTATCAGAAAGTACCAAAGAGTATATTTTGTAATTTTTTCAAGTCAGTTGGACATGAAGACAAGGACTGTTTAAATTTGGAGATGATGAAAGAAATGATTTCAAATACATATAGGGTGCAGGTTGAACATATAATAAGACAACATGCACAACAACCACAGTATAATTCTACGCAATAGTTTTAAGTACAATCGTAGTACAACAATGTGCAACAGTTTCAAGAACCACCACATCAGTTTGTAGTGCCACCACAGTACAACAATGTGCAACCACAGTATAATCAGAGACCTCAGTATAATACACCGCGCGGAGATAATCAAGGAAACAGAGGAGGCTTCAGAGGAGGAGGCCATGGAGGAAGAGGGTTTGGAGGAGATTGAGGAACATTAGTTTGTCATAACTATCAGAAACCAGGGAAATATGAAAGAGACTTCCCACAACCACCTGTGACATGTATGTATTGTCGTGAAATGGATTGTTGTGGAATACAGAGAAGATGATGATAAGAATATCAACATAGTTACTAGAGGAGGATCCAAGACAATAGAAGATGCAACAAAGAAATATCAGGATCAGTACCACTGGGTTAGGAAGAATATAACGCTTGAACAAAAGTTTGATACGCACAAAGAGAAAAAGATATTCAAAGAGGATATGCATGAGATTCTAAAACAAAATATTGCATCTACTTCAAGAAGAAAACTAGTAGATGAGATACCAGTGTATGACATGCCTCTATTATTTGATCAAACCAATCAAGAGCAACCTTTAGAACAAGTAAGTAACTTAAGAAGCTTTTTGGGGTCATGTGTAAAATTGTTGAATGATAAAAATTATTTACATGTACTACAGATTTTGTTACAAAAGTGTAATTATGGGGAAGAAGGGGTAGAAAGAGTGAATAAGGTACATAAGAAGATAATAAGAAGCAGGGAATTCAGGTTGAACGCAAACAATGGAGATTTCAATATGGGAGATATCATACTAGACTTAGGATCTAAAGTCAATGTTCTGCCAAAGAAGAGATGGGAAGCTATGGGAGAACCTCAATTGGGGTATTCACCCATTGAGTTAAAATTATAAAATTAGCATAGAGTGGTGCCAATTGGTAGTTTGAAAGGGATTCCAGTAGATATAGATGTTGTGTGCACCATGACAGACTTTGAAGTCATTGACATAGTAGAAAATACTTCACGATATCCAACTTTGTTGGGTTTGGATTGAGATTTTGATAACCATACTATTATTAATTTGAAGACAAGGAAGATGATATTTGAATTAGGGGAGTACATATTTATTGCTCCATTGGATCCTTCAAAAGGAGGAAGGTATGTGGAACCTGCGATAGACAATATTCTTACATAATATGTAAATCAATTCTACAAAATAATCGCACGAGAAGAATATTATATCAACTCAACTACAGATGGCATGCTCAGTTGGAGGAGTATTAGTTCTTATGCTTCAGAATCTGCATAGGACTGGAGAACTAGAAGCAATGACTACATGAATTATCCACCAGAAGATGTGACAGAATGAAGCACATACTGAGATGGATCGGTTCAGAGGTAAGAGAACCTCCTACTTTTTATGATCTAAATGACTTTGAAGAATATTTTATAAAGTTTGAATTAGAGGTAGTAGAAAGTTAGATATTACTAGTATTAAATATTTCTTTGAAATCTACACCCACTTGTTGGTGGGGTACACGTAAGGAGAATATCAACAACTGGTTTCAGTGCAAGAGGTTATTGCGCATCAGATTTTGCACGGAGCAAGATCATAGATATGAGGATAAATATGAGGGATTTGGATAGAACATATAGATAAGTGCATGGTTCAATGGATATTAGTACCACAAGAAGGATGTAAACATCATTTCATTCACACATTAGAAGGCATTCCAAAGAACTGGTACAAAGAACATGAACAATGCAAAGAAACTACAAATTGAGAAGAGATACAACAGATTTTTGTAGTTATATTTACCTTTGAGCATGAAATTCCAAAGATAGATACATCGTTGAAGGTGGCAAGAGATATGATATTTGAAGAACCAAAATTTGAAATAATCCCAACATATCAGAAGTAGACTAGATAGAAAGTTAAACAATTGCTACACTATTATCATGTCACAGAAGAAGAAGATCCAACATAGGATAACCTGCACAATGTCCATATATTAGAAGTTGAAGGAGAAAGGGAAATATAAGGTCCAAAGATCGATTCAAAATATTATGTTGTGCCATTAAATATCAAGAAGGTAAACACTGGAACTTCAGAAAACCAAAATATTTCCAGCATTGAAGATCATTGGGATAATAAAATAGTAGAAAGAATCACAGAATTATTGTGCGAGTGCAATGATTTGTTCCTAGTGACATTCTCAAAGATGAAGGGATTAGTAGGAGAACTAGGAGAGATGAATATCCCTTTGATTCCAGAAGGCATAACTATGAGACAGAGACCTTACAGATTGAATCCAATATTCAAGGAGAAAGTAAAGGAAGAAATTGACAAGATGCTAGAAGCTGGTGTCATAGAAACTATGGATGAATCAGAATGGATTAGTCCTATGGTGGTGTAGGGAAATAATAAATGAGGGATTAGTATTTGTGTAGATTTGAGAAAATTGAGTGATGATTTCCTACATGATCATTTTCCTACCCCATTTACAGATGAAGTTTTGCAGAATATAGGGGGTCAAGAAGCTTATTCATTTATAAATGGTTTTTTCAGGATATCATCATATTAGGATAGAACCAGAATATAGACACAAGACTACATTTGATATAGAGTGGGGATCATTTCGGTATATGATTATTCCATTTGTATTGAAGAATTCTCTAGCAATTATTTCAAGAGTAGTAGTAGAAACCTTTCAGGACTTTATTCATAAGTTTATAGAAGTTTACTTGCATGAGACAATGTTTAGTTTATTGAAGGATCATGTTGAAGTATTAAGGATAATGTTGGATAGATGTAGACAGTGTCGGATATCATTGAATATTAAGAAATGTATTTTTAGCACAACTTTTGGTAATTTTTAGGGCATGTGGTGTGTAAACAGGGTCTGTTGGTTGATCCTGCTAAAATTGTTGTCATAGTTAACTTACCACCACTGAAATTAGTGTACCAGTTGAAGAGTACACTTGATCATACAGGATATTATAGGAAGTTCATAATGGGATATGCACAAATTACTATGACAATGGAGAAATTGTTGAAGAAGGACACTAAGTATCAACAGAATGATGAATGCCCGAAGAGATTGGATATTTTGAAGGAGAATATGGTTACTGYGCTGATTTTATTGTTTCCAGATTGGGAAAAARAATTTCATGTGCATGTGGATGCATCTGCAATAGCATTAGGTGAAGTATTAACACAACCAGGAGAATTTTATATAKATCACCCTATTACATTTGCAAGAAGAAAGTTATCAGATTCAGRAAAAAACTASAACACTACAGAAAGGGAAGGATTAGATATGCTATATGATTTGTAGAAATACAAAAATTACTTGTGAGGGAAAAWTTTTAAKATGTTTACAAATCATTATTCTATAATATATTTAGCCAATAAGGCAGTGTTGGGGGGAAGAATATGCATATGGCTACTTTTATTCCATGAATGAGATTTTGAAGTTGTGGAGAAATCTGGAAGATTGAATGCAGGACTATATCACTTATCCAGGATAACTAATGGAGAAGAACCCAGTAACTTGGAAGACAACTTTCAAGATGCACAATTGTTTTCATTTCATATAGATGGTCAATATTTTGATGACATTATTGGGTTTTTTAGTACAGAATTTGCACCAAGATAATTTACTACTGCGCAAAAGAAAAATTTGGTGGTCAGAGTTGCAGACTATCAACTGATTGCAGGTCACTTATACAAACTTGGAGTAGATAACATCTTGAGAATATGTGTGATGGAGCATGAGAGGAACATCATTTTAGTAGAGGCACATGAAGGGATTGTTGGAGGACATTGGGAAGGGAAAGATACTATGCATAAGGTATTGCACACGGGATTATGGTGGCCAATAGTTCACAAGGATTCAAAGGAATATTGTCAGAAGTGTGATGTATGTTAGAGAGTAGGGACTCCATCCATGAGGGATGATATTCCACTGAGACCTCAGGGTACTTTACAAGTATTTTATAAGTGGGAAGTAGACTTTGTAGGTTCAATTAATCCACCAATAAGAGGATCAGAAGCTAGATATATTATTACAACGAAAAAATACTTAACCAGATAGGATGAGGCAGTACTAGTGAAGGATTGTAGCACAGAGACTGTAATGTGATTTTTATTTGAACATGTAGGGACAAGGTTTGTATATCCAAGAATATTGATGAGTGATCATGAGACTCAATTTATCAACAATACAATTGAGGCAATGCTAGAATAATTTTAAATACATCATTAGAAGAGCACCCCTTTATCATCCTTAGGTAGATGGAATAGTAGAATCCTTTAAAAATAATTTGGAGAATTCCATGACAAAGATTTTTAATGTGAACAAATATGATTGGGATTTGAAGGTACCAGTAGTGCTTTGGGCTTATAGAAATATATGCAAGAAGATAATAGGAAATACACTCTTTAGGTTGGTGTATGTACATGAATAAATAGTTCGTTTAGATTATTTGATACCAAGACTTTTAATTGTATCTATTATAAAAATGAAAGAAAGAGGCACGGTGCAGGAATGATTAGCCCAACTTATGGAATTGGAGGAAGATATAATCATACTTGGCTTCCATTAGGAGGTAAAGAAAGCAAAGGATAAAGCATGGCATGATAGATACATTAAGAAGAAGAAATTCAAAGTTGGAGATATGGTTCTCCTTTATGACAGTAAATATTTGCAGCACCCAGGGAAGCTTAGAATGCATTGGCTAGGGCCATACTAGATAATGTATATCACAGATGGAGGTGTTTTACAACTACAGGATTTAACATGCAATGAAGTTCAAGGACTGGTGAATGGTAGTCGACTGAAAATGTATAGGGAAAATTGATACAATACACCTCAATAGTTGCAGCGCAACAAGTAGACTTGTAAATATTGTAAATAGTAGGAGCTAAAAGAAGAAAAAAGAAAAGAAAACTGGAAAAATGAAGAAAAACCAAAAATAAGTAGTTAAAGGAATAAATGATAGACAGATAGTTGAGAATGTCAGTGTGAAGTAGATAGAAAGCCAAGGTGATAAGGTGAATGTCCTACATGCAAGACAACTAGGAAAGAAGGAAGTACCAGTGCGCTAGATATATACCATAGTAGAAAAACACAATGCACTGAAAAAACAAAACAGTCAGGAAAATGAAAAATCGATCACCGGAGAATGAAGGCACGAAACAAACATTTATGACAGTCGTTGAAGCGTGCCCAGAAATATTTGGATCATTTATGAAAACACTTTAGAAGAAAAATTAAGGTTCAACAAGACACATTGTGAATTCAAGCAAATGCAGAGCTACACAACAAGAAGTGAACCAATGATTTAGTAGGCTAACCGTGATATTTTAGACACAAACCCATTTAGATTCCAGCACGATAGCACCACCCAAAGTCAAATCACTCAACCATATGTCAAGGAGAACCACAGGAACAACAAGTCACAACTGAAGCTAGCAATGGAGGTCGAAAACCTTATGCAGATGGATGGAGTGGTGGATGTCAACACCATTCCTTGCCCAAAACCGACGAGCCCTACATAGGTCGAGGAGAAAACATAATAGATGTAGATTGACCCACCAAACACAACAGTATATACAAACCCAATGAAAGAAATAGTTCTTCTCATAGAGGAAGAATATGAGGAAAGGATGGAGTCTAAAAAGATGAGGACTCAAGCTGGCACAAAACTAGCACAATAGGAAAAAACACCAGCAATAGAGAAAATGATGCAGCAAGAGTCTAGCAAAGAGAAAGAGGAGGAGGAGAAAACATATCAGGAAGAAGGTCCCTCAAGTTCCCCGGGTAAGGGGAGGGAAAAAAATAGGTCTAGAGATCCCCATGCAAGCAACAAGAGGTAACCATTATGCTACTGTGCATACCAACAAGTGTAAATATTGTTGTAGACTTAGTTCGATGAGTAGATAAACTTTGTTATTTTGACCATGATGTAAGGGAAACAAATAAATTCCTAGAGTTCACACAATATTTATACTTATAAAGAAGAGGGGTCAATGTGAGAGGAGTTCCCATAATGGAACCTAAGAAGTGGATACAAGGTCTATATAATACTGGTATAATGAACCAGTTGGAGATGTCACACTTTGGCAAAGGTAAGGACATAAATAAATGCATCAAGAAGTTACTGGTAGTAGTACATGGAGGTATTTTATGGATGGATACATAAGTTTCCATCGATGTTGACTTGATAGCCAAGATAACAAGTCTTCCAACTAACGGTGAGAAACCTATGCAGTACCTTCATGATAAGACCAAGGATAAATACTTGGCAGAAGAGATGAATAAGACTTATGCAAAAGAGAGAGGATCCAAGGGGATCATCATCAACAGGATCAGTGAAACAACAACATGACTAGCAGCCAAACTCATGTCCTGTAAATTTATCAAGAAGTGTCATAAGGAGGAAGTGCCACCAAGTGTAATAGCAGCAGCCACATAGTGCATGAATAGGAATTGTATTAAGATGGAGCCCATGTTTTTTATATTTATTCTTAGATGATTGAAAATGTGCCTAGGACATAGGGACAAGTTCCATTACTCATGGCTTATTATATTGATTGCATTAGTGGGTTGGAAGCACCCTAAATACACCATGTTTTGTTAGAGAAATGGAAGGTGTCGTGCAACACGGTATGAATGATTGTAGCACACAACTGTAGGAAGAGAAAGATAGGAAAATACCAACATATTCAAGACATACCTTGAATAAGTCTAGTAAAAAGTGGAAGAGACTTGGAGGATCCCACCAAAGGTGGTGGAGTACAAAATGATAGAAAATTTTAAAGCATCGAGACACAATATGTGGATCCAGGATAAAATGGATATAGAGAAGGAGTGGTTGCAGATGAGATATTGTGTCACAGAAAAATAAGTCCTATGGGTGATTAAATACTTGCAAGAACAATGGAAGGTTCCAGTAGAAAAAACAAAGGAAAAGAAACCAACAAAGGCCAAGCATCTAGCAAAGGACAAACAACCAACATAAGCAAGATCATCACAAAGGAAGGGTACCCCAACATCAAATACAAGAGAAGTAGCAAGACACACAAAGACAATAGGGGGGGGAACTAGCAACAAATAAGAAGACTATCCCCAAGCCAACCACACAACAAAAGTATTGCACAAAAATTGTTAATGGTGCGACACAAAGGAAGCATGACATCCATGTGAAGGATGGACAAGCAAGAGGGGATATACAAGATACCCCAGTCACAACAGATCCAACACAGTCAAGGCCACCAAAGAGAATGATTGTTCATTCAGGTGGAGTGCATGAGAAAATGGAGGCGCACAAGGTAGGCCCATAATACACCATAACAGAGGACGATGCAGAATTAGTCACAGAGAAAGTACAATACTGCACCATTGAAGAATATGAGGGGGAATAAAAACAAATGGAAAGGATAATGCAAGAACTGATATAGGTCAAGTATGTCTTGAAGAAAATACACTACACTAAGGTGAAACACCAAGGGGAAAAACAACAACAACAAATAGCGCAAGAACATCCCATGCAGAATGATGAAGAGAAAGTGTAGCTAACACTATTGGCAAGTCAAATATTTATCCTTACCAAATATATGTTGCAAATTGATCATGAAATGGAGCAGAAAAAAGATAAGGACATACAATAGATGGAATTGGTATTGGTGCATGAAGTCGAATAAGCGTGGTGCACGAAGTCCAATCTAGAGCTAGGATAGATGCAAAAAACATGGAGAGAGTCGGGGTATCCAAGTAGGTACTAGAAATAGTTCTTACAGAGGTACGGATAGAACATGAGAAATAAAAATGAC
>JZKD02S1972305.1:0-11911 GCA_000966675.3 Picea glauca | reverse complement strand
GGGAAGAACTGACAAGAGACAGAGAAATGGAATAAGAGATGGATAAAGGAAAGAAGGAGGAGGCCTTGGATTCAATCATGATGGAGGAAGACTAGATCATCAGATCATGGAAACAGCTGGAAGAATGCGTAGTGGAGCACCCTACCAATACAAGATGAATAATAATAAGAGAGCCATAGCCATGAGGGAAGGCTTGGAAAGTGATGAAGAAGAGGTAGATGATCTCTGGGTTGTGGAGAAGATTGAGGAAATAATGCACACGAAATATGAAAGGAAGACAAGAGGTCCAAGGGCAGGAACTAGAGGCAGAAATCCTATCCATATTAGTGTCAATATGGAACCCATCAACCCATGTGCGACCAATACACCAAAAAGAACACCGTCGTTTAGAAAACCGAATTTCAATGGAAGAAACACAGTAGGAAGTACATCTACGTAGGGAGAAACAACTAAGGAATCCAATTCATGAAGCATTAGTCAAGGATATGCAATGCCTAGAGGTAGTATTTCATCATTCAGGATGGTAGGACATGATCCCACCATCAGGTTACCAAAATTCAAGGGAGAGGCATCAGAGGACCCTAAGAAGAACTTGTTCATCTGTGAAAATATTTGGGAAGAAAACCATTTCATAGATGAGGATACAAAACGTTCGTAGTTAGCGATCACATTAAGAGACTATGCACTGCATTGGTACATGAGATTAGCTACAAACAGTCCACCAGGAACAACCAAAACAATTGTGGATATCAAGAAGTTATTGATAAATGAATTCCAGAAGCCTAGCTCAGAGGATTAGTATATGAATGAGATGATAGAGATCAAATAGAAACAAGGGGAATATTTCTGGGATATTGACTAGAGATTCAAATGATTGAAGGAAAATATGAAGTATGTCATGATAGATATGTAGCATAGACATCTATTTTTGAATTCCCTCCTACCACACCTAAAATATCCTTTGAGACAACATAAGTTTCAAACTCAGGAAAAGGCTCTATAGGAAACCTTACAACTAGAAGAGAACCAATATTCGAAGAAATATCCAACAATAGAGGATTTGAATGAGGATATGAAGAATTTAACATTTAAACTAAACTAGAACAGGAGCAAGGACAAAAGAGAAGTTGTTTGGTGTACCACATGTAGGATAGAAGGACATCACAAGAATGAGTGCCCAACATTCGTGCAGTACATGGCAAAATGATGGCCAAACCCTGTGCTGACATGAGGAATATGGTGTGAGATATGTAATACATAGGGGCATGATCCATATCATTGTCCAATGATGAAGAAATACCAGACAGTGCCTAAGAGTTCATATTGCAACTTTTTCAATTCGATGGGCCATGATGAAAAATATTATAGGACAATGGAGCTTATGAGGGAAAGAACACTAGGCACCTATAGGGTGCAGGAACAAATGATGATAGGGAAAGTTGCACCACATTTTAACCAAGTACCATCCCCATATAAAACTGCACAATCATAGTACAATATTGTGCAGCCACAGTATAATCCTGTGTAGTATAATCAGGTTCCTCAGTACAACGCCCCACGAAGAGATCGAGATGGCCACAGAGGTGAAGGATGAGGTAGAGGAGGATTTGAAAGAGGAAAAGGACCAATGGTATGCAATAAATTTCAAAACCAGGACACTATGCAAGAGAATGTTCACTTCCACATGAAACATGTATGTATTTTCACACATCAAACCATGACACAAAAAATTGTCTAACACTATTGGGGAAGATCCAGGAAAAAAGGAATTACAACAGTCAGAATGTCCCATGGATTTATGCTGAAGCAAGGGATGATGGAAGAAATATCAACATAGTTACGTGTGAATGATCTATATTTTACGAGAAAAATGAAATGAAAACATATTATTAACAGGTGCTTAACACAAAATAACAGAGATACAGTAAAATTGGTTTTCTATTCAATAAGGAAATAAGTTGGAAACTGTAAAATGCAGTGGAAACAAGCTTGTTGGAATGGTGGCGGCTTATCTCTAAGAAGAGAAGTGATGGCTGCAATAATTCGCAAGAATATGATTAAAATGAGACTCTGAAGGCCTTTTCACAAAAAACAAGAATGCCAAAAAACCCTACACATCCAAAAACCTAACCCTAGGAGATGAAGCACCAAAAGTCATGTGGGCCCCATTTGGGTAAGTCAGTACATCAACTTCCTGGGGTCGTAACTTTTGCATATGATCTTCGTTTTAGGCGTATGATAGCCCATTGGAAAGATCTATCCAAGGAATACAATATCTGCACAAAATTTCGTCGCAACATACCCAAAAAAACGTCGTTTAGGGCCTCAAAACGGATCCGGAAGTTCAAGACCCGAAAAACTGCTAAAAATAGTAAATTATCAAAATTGCTAGAAAGCTATTTTGAGCTAGCTGGAAAAGGTGGGTGGCCACCGATATCCACCTAGATCAATCCTCCCTCCTTAGAAAGCAATGGTCTCCATTGTGTTGATTTCCCCCATCAGATGAGGAAATTTCTGTTGAATTTGGCCCCGAGTGAGCCACTTGCCTTGGTGTAGGAGCTGCCCTGCTTTGACGACTCGATAAAGATAGATCCTTTATTGTCGAGTTACCTTGATCTGTGTTTCCACAATATGACCACTGGATTCCTATTGTATGCATTCGAGGTTGAGCTCTGTTGGTGTCATTTGTTTTGCTACATCTGAGGTGTCCAATAATGGTGGGAAATAAGGTCGATGGAGGTCCACATTGAACACTGGGTATAGGCCAAGGAAAGGAGGAATGTTGAGCTCAAAATCATTATCCCCCATAGTCTTGGTGATAGTGTATGACCCATAACGGAGTGGAAAAATCTTCCGATAGGGTCCCGTAAGGTGTTCTTTCTGCAAGTGCAACCAACTTTGTCACCCACCTAAAACTTGTGTGGCACCCGATGTTGATCATGGTGTTGTTTGTACTTATCATTGGACTTTTGTAGGATATCCTGAACCTATTGGCAGATGTGTTGGATCCACTCAATGAACTGGGTGGCTTTGTCAGCTTCCATTGGAGCAGGAGATGAGTTGGTCGAGGTGACCGCAAGGGGAAGTGCAACATCTATGGGACCCAATGGTTGGAATCCCAACCCCACCTGAAAGGGGTTATGGCTGATTGAGCTATGCAGGGCTCAGTTGTAGCTATGATAGAAATAGGGAAGGCTCTCATCCCATGTGTCGGGGTGCTTTGAATTATACATGCAAAGGATATGCACAATCATTTAATTTACAACCTCGGTTTGGCCATCTGTCTGGTGGTGGAAGGTCATGGATTTGGTGAGCTTGGTGTCCAACAATGACCAGAGGCTCGACCAGAATGTGATGAGAACTTGACTATCCTGATCTAAGATAATGGTTTGTGGGATTCCAAAATGTATCGAGACTCGTTCAAAGAAGATCTTGGTGATGGCCTCTATTGTGATGCTCTTCTTGTAGGCAACTAGAATCGTCATCTTACAAAAACGATCAACAACCACAAAAACAAAGTCATTTCCCCACTTTGTGGATGGGAGGCCCAACATGTAGTCTATTGATATGGATTCCCATGGCCTGTCAGGAGTAGGAAGAGGGGTGTACAGGCCCTGTTTCTTAGTGGTCGATTTGGCAATAATGCAGGCAGTGTAGGACCTGATATACTTGTTGACCTCCTATATAAGTTTTGGCCAATAGAAATGTTTCTGTAGAATAGCCACTGTATTTTCAACACTGAAGTGTCCTTCCACCCGACTGTAGTGGGATTCCTAGATCATCTTCGCTTGTTCACTTGCTGGAACACAAAAATGGCCCAGACGACACAACAACCCATCCTGAAGATAGAAATTATCGACAACTGCATTTGCACACAACATTTGGTAGGTGATGTTGAATTCAGGGCCTGTCTCATAGAGTTGGGGCCATCAAGAGGTCTCATGGACGCAAGAGTCTAGCACCGTGGTGAGTTCCACGACTGGTGGTTTGGTGAGGAAATTAGCGATGTGATTGGTGCTTCCTGTTTTATACTTGATGTTGAGGTGGAATTTCTACAAGTATGTGGACCACTTTTGATGGCGGTCATTCTGCAATTTCTCCTATGTCTGCATGAACAGAAATGGCTTATGATTAGTGTGGATGATTGTCTGCTTCCCAAGAATGTAATGTCTCCATTGTCGACATGCTTACATAATGGAGTACATTTCTTTTTCGTAAGTAGGGTACTTACGGACAATATCTGACAATGTCTCACTATGATAGGCCATGGAGTGGTCATGTTGAGTGATAACGACACCCACAGCATAGTCTAAAGCATCTGTCTCGATCTCAAAGGGATGTTGCAGTTCTAGTAGTGAAAGTATTGGGGATGAGCACAAATGTTGCTTCAAATCATTGAACGCTTATTGTTGGGACCGGCGCCATGCAAATTTCTCCTTACCACCACCCCTGTTTATTTGGGTGAGGGCCCATGCAATATGGGAGAATCCCAGCATGAACCTACGGTAGAAATTGGCAAGGCCCAAGAAGATTTGAAGCTTAGTGAGTGTGGTTGGGGATGGCTAGTCACAGATGACTTGAATCTTGGTTGGATCCACATGTACGCCATGTTGATCAATGATGTAGCCTAGGTAATGGACCCCTGTCCATGATGAAGGAGCATTTTTCCAAGTTGGCGTATAGCTTGTGCTACCGTAGGGTGTGTAGAACCTGTTGAATATGCTGCAAGTGTTCAACCCAAGTCTTGTTGTAAATTAGAATTTCATGCAGATACACCACTACAAAAGTATTGGTGAATGGTCAGAGGATATCGTCCATCATCCTCATGAAAGTAGTTGGATCATTTTCCAAACCAAAGAGCATGACCAACCATTCAAAAAGGCCTTCCTTTGACTTGAAGGTTGTCTTCCATACATATGTATGTTCTATCGGGACATGGTGGTAGCCAGACTTTATATCAATCTTACTAAAGTATTTGGTCCCCGTAAGTTGATCAAGGAGGTTGTCGTTTCGGGGAATCGGGTACCGATTTCTGACTATGATTTTATTCAGAGCCCGGTAATCAATACAAAGTCACCAGGTTCCATATTTCTTCTGTACTAGCACGATTAGGCTCCCACAAGGTGATGAGCTGGGATGGATGTACCCCTTGTGGAGAAGTTATTGGATCTATCGCTTGATCTCGTCATTCTCTAACAAAGAGTGATGGTATACTGGCCCATTGGGAAGCAGTGCATCAAGGGTCAGATTGATGGGGTGCTTGACCTGGCGGTGCAAAGGTACCCCTGTACGTAGGGAAAAGATATCTGAGTATTCTTCCATGACCTTATCTACTTGCTTCTGCTGTGTGGAGAGGTTGGTCACAGAGATCGTAGATGTGGCTATGATATTTCACTTATTCTGAGAGTGAATCATGAAGAAGAAAAACTTCCCCATCTGAGATATGAACTTCCTGCATTGCTTAGCAGAGATCAAGGAAATAACACTAGGTGGGACTACCTCGGGTATCCTGTATAATTTCCTGTTCAAAGTAATAATAACACTACGAGGCCTAGACTCATATATAGCATGACGTTTCCATAAATAAGGTTGGACCAAAAGAACATCAAAAAATTTGAGAGGAGAAACATCACACAATACCTCATCTTTGAAGGGCTTGTTGTCATACAACAGTTAGCATTGTTGGCTGACCCGGAGATCTCTTCCTTGGCAGAGCCATCTGATGGTGTAGGGTTGTGGGTGCAGCATTGTTGGTAGGGCCAGTTGCTTGGTGACCTCTGCTGAGATGAGGTTCTTATAGATACCACTATCAATGATGAAGTGTAGTGGGGTGCCTTTTATCCACATCTATTAATGGAAGAGGTTCTCTCCTTCTTCTGGGTCATCTGGTTCACCAGGTTGGAGCTTGGTGGTAGCAACGATGGCACTAGGTTACGTGTCAATGATCCATCTTCCCCTTTCTGGTTCTAGCTTAGAGTCAGAATCCACATCTAATTCAGAGGCATTTACTTCGGCCACCAGCGACTGCTTTGAGCAGCAGTCAGCAGTGTTATGCCAAGGGCTCTTATGGAAGTCGAACCACTTCCTGGTGTCTTTCTTTGTCTTTCCAGTGTCCTTCTTTGCTTGCATCTTGGAATGGTTGTCTTGATACTGTCCATATTTTCTCTATCCTATGTTCTGTGGGTTGCGGCCTCCCTTTCCTGGATTTTTTTGTGAGGGGTTCCCAGGCCCAATAGCCATGTATTTTGTTTGAGCTTCTGCTCAATTTTGATGCCATATCTGTAGGTTGCACCTAAGGATGAGATGTCCAGAAATTCCATTTTAGTCTAGATGTATCTATGCAGAGTTACATGATACTTGAGCACTAGATGTCACTCTAAATCTTTGATACCTAGCTTGGTGCACAAGGCATGGAAGATATTTGTGAAATCTAGCACTTCTTGGTCTCTTTCTTGCCGCAGTGTGGTCCATTTGGTATACAGGTCATCATAGCTTCTGACAGGGTAGTATTGTTCCTTAATAACATCCCTGAAGGATTCCTAGGTGGTCATGACTGAAAATAATGAGGGTTCCTTTGTTTCCTTTTTCTCACAGAATGTTTCCCACCAATCTTTGACATGGGGAATGGCTTTGAGTAGTGAAAAAGTAATATTTTCTCTATTCGAAAAGTTATGGACAGAAAAATACCATTCTAGTAGATTCAACCACTTATCTACAACATCCGTGTCTATATGACCTTCAAATATAGGAATATCAAAGTTTATTTGTACCTTGAAGGGGGTGCCACCTCCATTCGAAGAAGATGTGTCGCCTACTGGTAGTCGCCGAAGGATTTGCGTGAAACTATCCATCATCTCATTCCTCTGTTGTGTGAGAAATTCCTCAATCAACAATTTGAAAGGATCTCCTGCCCCTTCATCTTTCTTTTCTCCTGCCATGAGTGGTCGCTTGGGTGTGCGAGAGATTTTGTCCTCAAGAGAAACAAGCTTGAGACCCAAGTCTTTGTACTCCGACCTCATTGGGGACATTCATTAANGGGCCCCATTTGGGTAAGTCAGTACATCAACTTCCTGGGGTCGTAACTTTTGCATATGATCTTCGTTTTAGGCGTATGATAGCCCATTGGAAAGATCTATCCAAGGAATACAATATCTGCACAAAATTTCGTCGCAACATACCCAAAAAAACGTCGTTTAGGGCCTCAAAACGGATCCGGAAGTTCAAGACCCGAAAAACTGCTAAAAATAGTAAATTATCAAAATTGCTAGAAAGCTATTTTGAGCTAGCTGGAAAAGGTGGGTGGCCACCGATATCCACCTAGATCAATCCTCCCTCCTTAGAAAGCAATGGTCTCCATTGTGTTGATTTCCCCCATCAGATGAGGAAATTTCTGTTGAATTTGGCCCCGAGTGAGCCACTTGCCTTGGTGTAGGAGCTGCCCTGCTTTGACGACTCGATAAAGATAGATCCTTTATTGTCGAGTTACCTTGATCTGTGTTTCCACAATATGACCACTGGATTCCTATTGTATGCATTCGAGGTTGAGCTCTGTTGGTGTCATTTGTTTTGCTACATCTGAGGTGTCCAATAATGGTGGGAAATAAGGTCGATGGAGGTCCACATTGAACACTGGGTATAGGCCAAGGAAAGGAGGAATGTTGAGCTCAAAATCATTATCCCCCATAGTCTTGGTGATAGTGTATGACCCATAACGGAGTGGAAAAATCTTCCGATAGGGTCCCGTAAGGTGTTCTTTCTGCAAGTGCAACCAACTTTGTCACCCACCTAAAACTTGTGTGGCACCCGATGTTGATCATGGTGTTGTTTGTACTTATCATTGGACTTTTGTAGGATATCCTGAACCTATTGGCAGATGTGTTGGATCCACTCAATGAACTGGGTGGCTTTGTCAGCTTCCATTGGAGCAGGAGATGAGTTGGTCGAGGTGACCGCAAGGGGAAGTGCAACATCTATGGGACCCAATGGTTGGAATCCCAACCCCACCTGAAAGGGGTTATGGCTGATTGAGCTATGCAGGGCTCAGTTGTAGCTATGATAGAAATAGGGAAGGCTCTCATCCCATGTGTCGGGGTGCTTTGAATTATACATGCAAAGGATATGCACAATCATTTAATTTACAACCTCGGTTTGGCCATCTGTCTGGTGGTGGAAGGTCATGGATTTGGTGAGCTTGGT
This sequence comes from Picea glauca, assembly GCA_000966675.3. NCBI lineage: Eukaryota > Viridiplantae > Streptophyta > Pinopsida > Pinales > Pinaceae > Picea > Picea glauca. The sequence continues at coordinate 3,715 of JZKD02S1972305.1, read as the reverse complement.
GTCCAACAATGACCAGAGGCTCGACCAGAATGTGATGAGAACTTGACTATCCTGATCTAAGATAATGGTTTGTGGGATTCCAAAATGTATCGAGACTCGTTCAAAGAAGATCTTGGTGATGGCCTCTATTGTGATGCTCTTCTTGTAGGCAACTAGAATCGTCATCTTACAAAAACGATCAACAACCACAAAAACAAAGTCATTTCCCCACTTTGTGGATGGGAGGCCCAACATGTAGTCTATTGATATGGATTCCCATGGCCTGTCAGGAGTAGGAAGAGGGGTGTACAGGCCCTGTTTCTTAGTGGTCGATTTGGCAATAATGCAGGCAGTGTAGGACCTGATATACTTGTTGACCTCCTATATAAGTTTTGGCCAATAGAAATGTTTCTGTAGAATAGCCACTGTATTTTCAACACTGAAGTGTCCTTCCACCCGACTGTAGTGGGATTCCTAGATCATCTTCGCTTGTTCACTTGCTGGAACACAAAAATGGCCCAGACGACACAACAACCCATCCTGAAGATAGAAATTATCGACAACTGCATTTGCACACAACATTTGGTAGGTGGTGTTGAATTCAGGGCCTGTCTCATAGAGTTGGGGCCATCAAGAGGTCTCATGGCCGCAAGAGTCTAGCACCGTGGTGAGTTCCGTGACTGGTGGTTTGGTGAGGAAATTAGCGACGCGATTGGTGCTTCCTGTTTTATACTTGATGTTGAGGTGGAATTTCTACAAGTATGTGGACCACTTTTGATGGCGGTCATTCTGCAATTTCTCCTATGTCTGCATGAACAGCAATGGCTTATGATCAGTGTGGATGATTGTCTACTTCCCAAGAATGTAATGTCTCCATTGTCGACAGGCTTACATAATGGAGTACATTTCTTTTTCGTAAGTAGGGTACTTACGGACAATATCTGACAATGTCTCACTATGATAGGCCATGGAGTGGTCATGTTGAGTGAGAACGACACCCACAGCATAGTCTAAAGCATCTGTCTCGATCTCAAAGGGATGATGCAGTTCTAGTAGTGAAAGTACTGGGGTTGAGCACAAATGTTTCTTCAAATCATTGAACGCTTGTTGTTGGGACCGGCGCCATGAAAATTTCTCCTTACCACCACCCCTGTTTATTTGGGTGAGGGCCCATGCAATATGGGAGAATCCCAGCATGAACCTATGGTATAAATTGGCAAGGCCCAAGAAGCTTCGAAGCTTAGTGAGTGTGGTTGGGGCTGGCTAGTCACAGATGACTTGAATCTTGGTTGGATCCACATGTACGCCATGTTGATCAATGATGTAGCCTAGGTAATGGACCCCTGTCCATGATGAAGGAGCATTTTTCCAAGTTGGCGTATAGCTTGTGCTACCGTAGGGTGTGTAGAACCTGTTGAATATGCTGCAAGTGTTCAACCCAAGTCTTGTTGTAAATTAGAATTTCATGCAGATACACCACTACAAAAGTATTGGTGAATGGTCAGAGGATATCGTCCATCATCCTCATGAAAGTAGTTGGATCATTTTCCAAACCAAAGAGCATGACCAACCATTCAAAAAGGCCTTCCTTTGACTTGAAGGTTGTCTTCCATACATATGTATGTTCTATCGGGACATGGTGGTAGCCAGACTTTATATCAATCTTACTAAAGTATTTGGTCCCCGTAAGTTGATCAAGGAGGTTGTCGTTTCGGGGAATCGGGTACCGATTTCTGACTATGATTTTATTCAGAGCCCGGTAATCAATACAAAGTCACCAGGTTCCATATTTCTTCTGTACTAGCACGATTAGGCTCCCACAAGGTGATGAGCTGGGATGGATGTACCCCTTGTGGAGAAGTTATTGGATCTATCGCTTGATCTCGTCATTCTCTAACAAAGAGTGATGGTATACTGGCCCATTGGGAAGCAGTGCATCAAGGGTCAGATTGATGGGGTGCTTGACCTGGCGGTGCAAAGGTACCCCTGTACGTAGGGAAAAGATATCTGAGTATTCTTCCATGACCTTATCTACTTGCTTCTGCTGTGTGGAGAGGTTGGTCACAGAGATCGTAGATGTGGCTATGATATTTCACTTATTCTGAGAGTGAATCATGAAGAAGAAAAACTTCCCCATCTGAGATATGAACTTCCTGCATTGCTTAGCAGAGATCAAGGAAATAACACTAGGTGGGACTACCTCGGGTATCCTGTATAATTTCCTGTTCAAAGTAATAATAACACTACGAGGCCTAGACTCATATATAGCATGACGTTTCCATAAATAAGGTTGGACCAAAAGAACATCAAAAAATTTGAGAGGAGAAACATCACACAATACCTCATCTTTGAAGGGCTTGTTGTCATACAACAGTTAGCATTGTTGGCTGACCCGGAGATCTCTTCCTTGGCAGAGCCATCTGATGGTGTAGGGTTGTGGGTGCAGCATTGTTGGTAGGGCCAGTTGCTTGGTGACCTCTGCTGAGATGAGGTTCTTATAGATACCACTATCAATGATGAAGTGTAGTGGGGTGCCTTTTATCCACATCTATTAATGGAAGAGGTTCTCTCCTTCTTCTGGGTCATCTGGTTCACCAGGTTGGAGCTTGGTGGTAGCAACGATGGCACTAGGTTACGTGTCAATGATCCATCTTCCCCTTTCTGGTTCTAGCTTAGAGTCAGAATCCACATCTAATTCAGAGGCATTTACTTCGGCCACCAGCGACTGCTTTGAGCAGCAGTCAGCAGTGTTATGCCAAGGGCTCTTATGGAAGTCGAACCACTTCCTGGTGTCTTTCTTTGTCTTTCCAGTGTCCTTCTTTGCTTGCATCTTGGAATGGTTGTCTTGATACTGTCCATATTTTCTCTATCCTATGTTCTGTGGGTTGCGGCCTCCCTTTCCTGGATTTTTTTGTGAGGGGTTCCCAGGCCCAATAGCCATGTATTTTGTTTGAGCTTCTGCTCAATTTTGATGCCATATCTGTAGGTTGCACCTAAGGATGAGATGTCCAGAAATTCCATTTTAGTCTAGATGTATCTATGCAGAGTTACATGATACTTGAGCACTAGATGTCACTCTAAATCTTTGATACCTAGCTTGGTGCACAAGGCATGGAAGATATTTGTGAAATCTAGCACTTCTTGGTCTCTTTCTTGCCGCAGTGTGGTCCATTTGGTATACAGGTCATCATAGCTTCTGACAGGGTAGTATTGTTCCTTAATAACATCCCTGAAGGATTCCTAGGTGGTCATGACTGAAAATAATGAGGGTTCCTTTGTTTCCTTTTTCTCACAGAATGTTTCCCACCAATCTTTGACATGGGGAATGGCTTTGAGTAGTGAAAAAGTAATATTTTCTCTATTCGAAAAGTTATGGACAGAAAAATACCATTCTAGTAGATTCAACCACTTATCTACAACATCCGTGTCTATATGACCTTCAAATATAGGAATATCAAAGTTTATTTGTACCTTGAAGGGGGTGCCACCTCCATTCGAAGAAGATGTGTCGCCTACTGGTAGTCGCCGAAGGATTTGCGTGAAACTATCCATCATCTCATTCCTCTGTTGTGTGAGAAATTCCTCAATCAACAATTTGAAAGGATCTCCTGCCCCTTCATCTTTCTTTTCTCCTGCCATGAGTGGTCGCTTGGGTGTGCGAGAGATTTTGTCCTCAAGAGAAACAAGCTTGAGACCCAAGTCTTTGTACTCCGACCTCATTGGGGACATTCATTAA
>JZKD02S1972294.1:45397-60706 GCA_000966675.3 Picea glauca | reverse complement strand
GGGACTTGATTCTCAGTGTGAAGGTTGGAAGTCTTCCAAGCACAGAGAGAACAGTGGGTCAGCAGCAGCCAGAGAGCAGTGGTTGAGGGACATAGTCAGTTGCAGTGCAAGGCATGTCAAGGTATCCAAGTGATTGTCGAAAAGGCTTTTCAAGTAGAATCAGTTGATAGAACTTGAAAGAAAAAGAGTATTGAAGCTCAAACAGATAATCATAAGCTTTTGTGGGTCCAAAAGCCTTTCAGTGGGAAGGCGTGATCAAAATTTGGACTAGGGGTCAAATTTTAGCTCAAAATTCAAAATTCATGGAATTTCCTCAAAACAAACAAGAGCATATCCCTCGTCATCACGAACCCAATGCAACTCATTTGGGTTCAAACGGACGTCGGGAGTGAGATATATCACGATCTGTTCGAATCGTCGAACAGGTAAAAAAAGGATGCTGACGTGGCATGTCCGTATGATGATGTGGCAGAGCTGAATGGAATATGTACGACCACTGACATGGCAGGTGACATGGAATTTATTTATTGGCAGATTTTGGATGAATCTGTTTGTGACACGTGGCATAGTACTTGGAAAATTATGAGGTGCCATGTGGCCCAGTCGTGGGCTGCCACATGGCACCCTGCTATTCATTTGGGTGTTGGTTAAAAGTTATGGAGTCCACCAGACTCGACCCCATGACCTCCACCTCTATCTAAGCTTTAACAAACTCCAAACAACCAACGTGCCACATTATATGTCTTATCACATATATGGGTTTATATCTATATAAATTTGATTAATGTTGAATATGGCACAGGGTCAGGCTAGGGCTTAGCCCCAGGCCGAGGTTGCATACGGATCCATATGACTACACTCTCGCATGAATTTCTGAGGGTTTATAAACTTGGCAGTTATGGTGTTATATGTGACCAGTGGTTATACCATATGCGCGAGGGAGTTGGGTTGGTATTACAACGGAGTTAGCCCCCGAGTTTATGGTTTCGCATATGACCACATACGGAGAGAGCGTGGGGTTTAGTTTGGTTTCTCAAATGGATTTCCCACCAATCATTCACTGACACTTGGCATATTTTCATTGATTTAAAATCTTAACCGTTTTTGTTTGAGCGCGCGGTCGTATGGAGGACCCATGTGACCGTGGCCTTGGCGGTTAGGGGTTGGGCGAGCCCTAACCGTCCTACAGTTTGTATTATTTTTGGTTCTGTGCGTGTGCTAGGTTTAAGCACGCGTTTTGGAGCATGTTCTTGGTTCAACATACAGGAGGTGCGTTTTGGCGAACTAGAGACAACAAGCTTGAAGGAAGAGAATGGCAGGAGGGCTATCTTCCTCATTTTTTGGCCGAATGAGGTGCCGTAAAAGCCCAGCTAGGGNAGTACAATATGCGACAATTTGTTTGAAGAGCAAAAGACTTTGCTGGCATCATTTTCAGTCTTGTATAAATTTGTTTTCAAGATTGATGGTTTTCTTGGCTTGTGACAAGATGTCGAAGGAAAGTTTTTGCAGCCATTGGAGAGATGATTGTGTTGACAATTAAAGAGTTCACAAGAGGGACTTGATTCTCAGTGAGAAGGTTGGAAGTCTTCCAAGCACAGAGAGAACAGTGGGTCAGCAGCAGCCAGAGAGCAGTGGTTGAGGGACATAGTCAGTTGCAGTGCAAGGCATGTCAAGGTATCCAAGTGATTGTCGAAAAGGCTTTTCAAGTAGAATCAGTTGATAGAACTTGAAAGAAAAAGAGTATTGAAGCTCARAYAGATAATCATAAGCTTTTGTGGGTCCAAAAGCCTTTCAGTGGGAAGGCGTGATCAAAATTTGGACTAGGGGTCAAATTTTAGCTCAAAATTCAAAATTCATGGAATTTCCTCAAAACAAACAAGAGCATATCCCTCATCATCACGAACCCAATGCAACTCATTTGGGTTCAAATGGACGTCCGGAGCGAGATATATCACGATCTGTTCGAATCGTCAAACAGGTAAAATAAGGATGCTGACGTGGCATGTCCGTATGATGATGTGGCAGAGTTGAATGGAATATGTACGACCACTGACATGGCAGGTGACATGGAATTTATTTATTGGCAGATTTTGGATGAATCTATTTGTGACACGTGGCATAGTATTTGGAAAATTATGAGGTGCCATGTGGCCGAGTCGTGGGCTGCCACGTGGCACCCTGCTATTGGTTTGGGTGTTGGTTAAAAGTTATGGAGTCCACCAGACTCGACCCCATGACCTCCACCTCTATCTAAGATTTAACAAAGTCCAAACAACCAACGTGCCACATTATATGTCTTATCACATATATGGGTTTATATCTATATAAATTTGATTAATGTTGAATATGGCACGGGGTGAGGCTAGGGCTTAGCCCTAGGCCGAGGTTACATACGGATCCATATGACTACACTCTCGCATGCATTTCTGAGGGTTTATAAACTTGGCAGTTATGGTGTTATATGTGACCAGTGGTTATACCATATGCGTGGGGGAGTTGGGTTGGTGTTACAACGGAGTTAGCCCCCAAGTTTATGGTTTCGCATATGACCACATACGGAGAGAGCGTGGGGTTTAGTTTGGTTTCTCAAATGGATTTCCCACCAATCATTCACCGACACTTGGCATATTTTCATTGATTTAAAATCTTAACCGCTTTTGTTTGAGCGCGCGGTCGTATGGAGGACCCATGTGACCGTGGCCTTGGCGGTTAGGGGTTGGGCGAGCCCTAACCGTCCTACAGTTTGTATTATTTTTGGTTCTGTGGGTGTGCTGGGTTTAAGCACGCGTTTTGGAGGATGTTCTTGGTTCAACGTACAGGAGGTGCGTTTTGGTGAACTAGAGACAACAAGCTTGAAGGAAGAGAATGGCACGAGGGCTATCTTCGTCATTTTTTGGCCGAATGAGGTGCCGTAAAAGCCCAGCTAGGGGTTTTTGGATGTTTTTAATCCATTGGCAATGTTTTCGCAGCCATTTGAAGACTTATTTTGTAGGTTTTTAACCATTGAAGTCTCAGGAAGCTCCAGGGAGCTTGAAGCCCTCATTGATTGAGGTCATGTTTTAGTGAGTCCAAATTTGTTTTCTGTGACTGAATAGACATTTTTGGCTAATGTTTATGCTTTGAACACATTGGGACAGGTTTCAGAGGCTTTTGATGACTTTTACATGTGTTTTTTCCAAAGAGAAGCTCAGAGAATCTTATGGCCACATGTAGAAGAGGTCATGCTCGGATGAGCAATGATCCGTTTTCAGAGTTTTATTAGTCATTTTTGGGGTTTTTATGTGTTTTGATCCCAATGGTACAGTCTGTTTTTCCATTGGAGTTGAGAAGCATCTTGTAAAAGAAATTTTGACAAATTAATCCGAGAGAGCCAAGTCCATTAATGGAGGCTCAAGGAGATGTAGCTCGGAGGGGGGCGAACTCCTTTATCATGTTGTGATTGTTCTGAGTTTGATGGTTTATTTGCTGCAAGTTATGTTNCTTGTATAAATTTGTTTTCAAGATTGATGGTTTTCTTGGCTTGTGACAAGATGTCGCAGGAAAGTTTTTGCAGCCATTGGAGAGATGATTGTGTTGAAAATTAAAGAGTTCACAACAGGGACTTGATTCTCAGTGCGAAGGTTGGAAGTCTTCCAAGCACAGAGAGAACAGTGGGTCAGCAGCAGCCAGAGAGCAGTGGTTGAGGGACATAGTCAGTTGCAGTGCAAGGCATGTCAAGGTATCCAAGTGATTGTCGAAAAGGCTTTTCAAGTAGAATCAGTTGATAGAACTTGAAAGAAAAAGAGTATTGAAGCTCARAYAGATAATCATAAGCTTTTGTGGGTCCAAAAGCCTTTCAGTGGGAAGGCGTGATCAAAATTTGGACTAGGGGTCAAATTTTAGCTCAAAATTCAAAATTCATGGAATTTCCTCAAAACAAACAAGAGCATATCCCTCGTCATCACGAACCCAATGCAACTCATTTGGGTTCAAACGGACGTCAGGAGCGAGATATATCACGATCTGTTCGAATCGTCAAACAGGTAAAAAAAGGATGCTGACGTGGCATGTCCATATGATGATGTGGCAGAGCTGAATGGAATATGTACGACCACTGACATGGCAGGTGACATAGAAATTATTTATTGGCAGATTTTGGATGAATCTGTTTGTGACACGTGGCATAGTATTTGGAAAATTATGAGGTGCCATGTGGCCCAGTCGTGGGCTGCCATGTGGCACCCTGCTATTGGTTTGGGTGTTGGTTAAAAGTTATGGAGTCCACCAGACTCGACCCCATGACCTCCACCTCTATCTAAGATTTAACAAATTCCAAACAACCAACGTGCCACATTATATGTCTTATCGCATATATGGGTTTATATCTATATAAATTTGATTAGTGTTGAATATGGCACGGGGTGAGGCTAGGGCTTAGCCCCAGGCCGAGGTTGCATACGGATCCATATGACTACACTCTCGCATGCATTTCTGAGGGTTTATAAACTTGGCAGTTATGGTGTTATATGTGACCAATGGTTATACCATATGCGTGGGGGAGTTGGGTTGGTGTTACAACGGAGTTAGCCCCCGATTTTATGGTTTCGCATATGACCACATACGGAGAGAGCGTGGGGTTTAGTTTGGTTTCTCAAATGGATTTCCCACCAATCATTCACCGACACTTGGCATATTTTCATTGATTTAAAATTTTAACCGCTTTTGTTTAAGCGCGCGGTCGTATGGAGGACCCATGTGACCGTGGCCTTGGCGGTTAGGGGTTGGGCGAGCCCTAACCGTCCTACAGTTTGTATTATTTTTGGTTCTGTGCATGTGTTGGGTTTAAGCACGCGTTTTGGAGCATGTTCTTGGTTCAACGTACAGGAGGTGCGTTTTGGCGAACTAGAGACAACAAGCTTGAAGGAAGAGAATGGCAGGAGGGCTATCTTCCTCATTTTTTGGCCGAATGAGGTGCCGTAAAAGCCCAGCTAGGGGTTTTTGGATGTTGTTAATCCATTGGCAATGTTTTCACAGCCATTTGAAGACTTCTTTTGTAGGTTTTTAACCATTGAAGTCTCAGGAAGCTCCAGGGAGCTTGAAGCCCTCATTGATTGAGGTCATGTTTTAGTGAGTCCAAATTTGTTTTCTGTGACTGAATAGACATTTTTGGCTAATGTTTATGCTCTGAACACATTGGGACAGGTTTCAGAGGCTTTTGATGACTTTTACATGTGTTTTTTCCAAAGAGAAGCTCAGAGAATCTTATGGCCACATGTAGAAGAGGTCATGCCCGGATGAGCCATGATCCGTTTTCAGAGTTTTATTAGTCATTTTTTGGGTTTTTATGTGTTTTGATCCCAATGGTATAGTCTGTTTTTCCATTGGAGTTGAGAAGCATCTTGTAAAAGAAATTTTGACAAATTAATCCCAGAGAGCCAAGTCCATTAATGGAGGCTCAAGAAGATGTAGCTCGGAGGGGGGCGAACTCCTTTATCATGATGTGATTGTTCTGAGTTTGATGGTTTATTTGCTGCAAGTTATGTTGCTGTGTATTTATTTAAAGTACATATTTAACCATTTAAAAGAACATATCCTCACACATGAACATTTAAAANCGATCATGTTTTTCGACTTGTGTTTAGTCGATGGTGTTTGTTGAGTTGTAAGTTGATTTTGAGTACACCAAGATGCAGGAAAACACCATGTGCTTTGATGAAGTACAAGATGCAACAATTTGTTTGAAGAGCAAAAGACTTGGCATCATTTTCAGTCTTGTATAAATTTGTTTTCAAGATTAATGGTTTTCTTGGCTTGTGACAAGATGTCGCAGGAAAGTTTTTGCAACCATTGGAGAGCTGATTGTGTTGAAAATTAAAGAGTTCACAAGAGGGACTTGATTATGAGTGTGAAAGTTGGAAGTCTTCCAAGCACAGAGAGAACAGTGGGTCAGCAGCAACCAGAGAGCAGTGGTTGAGGGACATAGTCAGTTGCAGTGCAAGGCATGTCCAGGTATCCAAGTGATTGTCGAAAAGGCTTTTCAAGTAGAATCAGTTGATAGAACTTGAAAGAAAAAGAGTATTGAAGCTCAGAAAGATAATCATAAGCTTTTGTGGGTCCAAAAGCCTTTCAGTGGGAAGACGTGATCAAAATTTGGACCAGGGGTCAAATTTTAGCTCAAAATTCAAAATTCATGGAATTTCCTCAAAACAAACGAGAGAATATCCCTCGTCATCACGAACCCAATGCAACTCATTTGGGTTCAAACGGACGTCGGGAGCGAGAGATATCACGATCTGTTCGAATCGTTAAACAGGTAAAAAAAGGATGCTCACGTGGCATGTCCGTATGATGATGTGGCAGAGATGAATGGAAGATGTACGACCACTGACGTGGAATGTGACGTGGAATTCATTTATTGGTAGATTTTGGACGAATCTATTTGTGACACGTGGATAGTATTTGGAAAATTATGAGGTGCCACGTGGCCCAGTCGTGGGCTGCCACGTGGCAGCCTGCTATTGGTTTGGGTGTTTGTTAAAAGTTATGGAGTCCACCAGACTCGACCCCATGACCTCCACCTCTATCTAAGCTTTAACAAAGTCCAAACAACCGACGTGACACATTATATGTCGGGCTAGGGCTCAGCCCCAGCCCGCGGTCGCATACGGATCCATATGACTACACTCTCACGTGCATTTCTGACTGTTTATAAACTTGGCGGTTATGGTGTTATATGTGACCAGTGGTTATACCATATGCACGGGGGAGTTGGGTTGGTATTACAACGGAGTTAGCCCCCGAGTTTATGGTTTCGCATATGACCACATACGGAGAGAGCGTGGGGTTTAGTTTGGTTTCTCAAATGGATTTCCCACTAATCATTCATCGACACTTGGCGTATTTTCATTGGTTTAAAATCTTAACCGTTTTTGTTTGAGCGTGTGGTCTTATGGAGGACCCATGTGACCGTGGCCTTGGCGGTTAGGGGTTGGGCGAGCCCTAACCGTCCTACAGTTTTTATTGTTTTTGATTCTGTGTGTGTGTTGGGTTTAAGCACGCGTTTTGGAGCATGTTCTTGGTTCAACGTACAGGAGGTGCGTTTTGGCGAACTAGAGACAACAAGCTTGAAGGAAAAGAATGGCAGGAGGCCTATCTTCCTCATTGTTTGGCCGAATGAGGTGTCTTAAAAGCCCAGCTAGGGGTTTTTGGACGTTTTTAATCCATTGGCAATGTTTTCACAGCCATTTGAAGAATTATTTTGTAGGTTTTTAACCATTGAAGTCTCAGGAAGCTCTAGGGAGCTTGAAGCCCTCATTGATTGAGGTCATGTTTTAGTGAGTCCAAATTTGTTTTCAGTGACTAAATAGTCATTTTTGGCTAATTTTTATGCTATGAACACATTGGGACAGGTTTCAGAGGCTTTTGAGGACTTTTACATGTGTTTTTTCTAAAGAGAATCTTAGGGAAGCTTATGGCCACATGTAGAAGAGGTCATGCCCGGATAAGCCATGATCCGTTTTCAGAGTTTTATTAGTCATTTTTGGGGTTTTTATGTGTTCTGATCCCAATGGTACAGTCTGTTTTTCCATTGGACTTGAGAAGCAACTTGTAAAATAACTTTTGACAAATTAATCCCAGAAAGCCAAGTCCATTAATGGAGGCTCAAGCAGATGTAGCCCGGAGGGGGGCGAACTCATTTATCATGTTGTGATTGTTCTGAGTTTGATGGTTTATTTGCTTCAAGTTATGTTGTTGTGTATTTATTTAAAGTACATATTTAACCATTCAAAAGAACATATCCTCACACATGAACATTTAAAAGAAGATGCATAAACTTGACACATAATTCATCTTGNCTCAAAGAGGCGATAAAGGTGAATGTTCAAGGTATAATTCTACTTATCATTCAGTTTCTTTTGATTATGTTAAGCATGATAAATTTGTATGTAAAAATGGAAGAAAGAATCCATGCACATATTGTGTTTTATATAACCATCATGTTTTAAAATGTTGGAAAAGATTGACCAATTTCAGGAAACTTTACAAGCAAAGACAACATGAAAAGAGGATGCAAAATATTTGCACTCATTGTCAGAAGTGGGGTCATCTCATTGACCAATGTTGGACATTGCATCCAACTACTCATCAACAACACAAGAAGCAGTTGGATAAAGAGATTGGCAAGAATGGAAGAGGAGATTATATCATTGATGTGAGTCAAGATGATTCACAAGAGGACGATTTCCAGCAGAAAAAGTCAGCGTTGAGTTGGCTTGGTAAGAAATGGTTGGATTTCTTGACCAAGTAAGGCTTGCATTTTCTGTTGTAAATGCACTTTTCAGCTTTATGTGTGCATTTATGTTGAGAGAATGATAAGTTGCAGTAGTTTATCAAAACTTGTATGATGCAAGTTTCATGTGAATGCAATTCGTTTGAAGGCATTCTTGTTTGTTGCACAACTTCGCCAGGAGGATGTAAAAGATGGATATGATGTTCTCTTGTTACTGCCATTTATCTTTTTCATTTTCAGCTCTTATGTACCCACATGTTTTTGGGTTATGTACTTATGTTTGTACTGGAAGGAGAGTTGAAGAGTCATGCACATGCATTTGTTTTTATGTATGTGTAAGCAGTGAACCTGGTGATCGTTCATCATGAATGATTCATGATTGTAACATGATTGCGTATCATGTACGTCGACTTGTCAAATTGGGAAGGTGGAGATGTTTCAATGAGTCTTGACTTGTGTCGATGTTGTTTTGGTGACTATGTTATGTCGATCATGTTTTTCGACTTGTGTTTAGTCGATGGTGTTTGTTGACTTGTAAGTTGATTTTGAGTACACCAAGATGCAGGAAAACACCATGTGCTTTGATGAAGTACAAGATGCGACAATTTTTTTTAAGAGAAAAAGACATTGCTGGCATCATTTTCAGTCTTGTATAAATTTGTTTTCAAGATTGATGGTTTTCTTGGCTTGTGACAAGATGTCGCAGGAAAGTTTTTGCAGCCATTGGAGAGCTGATTGTGTTGAAAATTAAAGAGTTCACAAGAGGGAATTGATTCTCAGTGTGAAGTTTGTAAGTCTTCCAAGCACAGAGAGAAAAGTGGGTCAGCAGCAGCCAGAGAGCAGTGGTTGAGGGACATAGTCAGTTGCAGTGCAAGGCATGTCCAGGTATCCAAGTGATTGTCGAAAAGGCTTTTCAAGTAGAATCAGTTGATAAAACTTGAAAGAAAAAGAGTATTGAAGCTCAGACAGATAATTATAAGCTTTTGTGGGTCCAAAAGCCTTTCAGTGGGAAGGCGTGATCAAAATTTGGACCAGGGGTCAAATTTTAGCTCAAAATTCAAAATTCATGGAATTTCCTCAAAACAAACGAGAGCATATCCCTCGTCATCACAAACCCAATGCAACTCATTTGGGTTCAAACGGACGTCGGGAGCGAGATATATCACGATCTGTTCGAATCGTCAAACAGGTAAAAAAAGGATGCTGACGTGGCATGTCCGTATGAAAACGTGGCAGAGCTGAATGGAAGATGTACGGCCACCGACGTGGAAGGTGACGTGGAATTCATTTATTGGCAGATTTTGGGTGAATCTGTTCGTGACACGTGGCATAGTATTTGGAAAATTATGAGGTGGCACGTGGCGCAGTCGTGGGCTGCCATGTGGCACCCTGCTATTGGTTTGGGTGTTGGTTAAAAGTTATGGAGTCCACCAGACTTGACCCCATGACCTCCACCTCTATCTAAGCTTTAACAAAGTCCAAACAACCGACATGCCACATTATATGTCTTATCACATATATGGGTTTATATCTATATAAATTTGATTAATGTTGAATATGTTGGGGGGTCGGGCTAGGGCTTAGCCCCAGCCCGCGGTCACATACGGATCCATATGACTACACTCTCGTGCGCATTTATGAGGGTTTATAAACTTGGCGGTTATGGTGTTATATGTGACCAATGGTTATACCATATGCGCGGGGGAGTTGGGTTGGTATTACAACGGAGTTAGCCCCCGAGTTTATGGTTTCGCATATGACCCCATACGGAGAGAGTGTGGGGTTTAGTTTGGTTTCTCAAATGGATTCCCACCAATCATTCACCGACACTTGGCGTATTTTCATTGGTTTAAAATATTAACCATTTTTGTTTGAGCACGTGGTCGTATGGAGGACCCATGTGACCGTGGCCTTGGCGGTTAGGGGTTGGGATAGTCCTAACCGTCCTATAGTTTGGATTGTTTTTGGTTTTGTGCATATGCTGGGTTTAAGCACGCGTTTTGGAGCATGTTCTTGGTTCAACGTACAGGAGGTGTGTTTTGGCGAACTAGAGACAACAAGCTTGAAGGAAGAGAATGGCAGAAGGCCTATCTTCCTCATTTTTTGGCCGAATGGGGTGTCGTAAAAGCCCAGCTAGGGGTTTTTGGACGTTGTTAATCCATTGGAACTGTTTTCGTAGCCATTTGAAGACTTCTTTTGTAGGTTTTTAACCATTGAAGTCTCAGGAAGCTCCAAGGAGCTTGAAGCCCTCATTGATTGAGGTCATGTTTTACTGAGTCCAAATTTGTTTTCTGTGACTGAATAGTCATTTTTGGCTAATTTTTATTCTCTAAATACATTGGGACAGGTTTCAGAGGCTTTTGAGGACTTTTACATGTGTTTTTTCCAAAGATAAGCTAAGGGAACCTTATGGCCACATGTACAAGAGGTCATGCCCAGATGAGCCATGATCCATTTTCAGAGTTTTATTAGACATTTTTGGGGGTTTTATGTGTTCTGATCCCAATGGTACAGTTTGTTTTTCCATTGGAGTTGAGAAGAAGCTTGTAAAATAACTTTTGACAAATTAATCCTAGAGAGCCAAGTCCATTAATGGAGGCTCAAGGAGATGTAGCCCGGAGGGGGGCGAACTCCTTTATCATGTTGTGATTGTTCTGAGTTTGATGGTTTATTTACTGCAATTTATGTTGTTGTATATTTATTTAAAGTACATATTTAACCATTTAAAAGAACATATCCTCACACATGAACATTTAAAAGAAGATGCATAAACTTGACACATAATTCATCTTGCATANTTCGCATATGACCACATACGGAGAGAGCGTGGGGTTTAGTTTGGTTTCTCAAACGGATTTCCCACCAATCATTCGCCGACACTCTGCGTATTTTCATTGGTTTAAACTCTTAACCGTTTTTGTTTGAGCGCGTGGCCATATGGAGGACACATGTGACCGTGGCCTTGGCAGTTAGGGGTTGGGCGTGCCCTAACCGTCCTACAGTTTGGACTGTTTTCGGTTATGCGTGTGTGTTGGGTTTAAGCACGCGTTTTGGAGCATGTTCTTGGTTCAACGTACAGGAGGTGCGTTTTGGCGAACTAGAGACAACAAGCTTGAAGGAAGAGAATGGCAGGAGGCCTATCTTCCTCATTTTTTGACCGAATGAGGTGTCGTAAAAGCCCAGCTAGGGGTTTTTGGACGTTGTTAATCCATTGGCACTGTTTTCACAGCCATTTGAAGACTTCTTTTGTAGGTTTTTAACCATTGAAGTCTCAGGAAGCTCCAGGGAGCTTGAAGCCCTCATTGATTGAGGTCATGTTTTAGTGAGTCCAAATTTGTTTTCTGTGACTGAATAGACATTTTTGGCTAATTTTTATGCTCTAAACACATTGGAACAGGTTTCACAGGCTTTTGAGGACTTTTACATGTGTTTTTACCAAAGAGAAGCTCAGGGAAGCTTATGGCCACATGTAGAAGAGGTCATGCCCAGATGAGCCATGATCCGTTTTCAGAGTTTTATTAATCATTTTTGGAGTTTTTATGTGTTCTGATCCCAATGGTATAGTCTTTTTTTCCATTGGATTTGAGAAGCAGCTTGTAAAATAACTTTTGACATATTAATCCCAGAGAGCCAAGTCCATTAATAGAGGCTCAAGGAGATGTAGCCCGGAGGGGGGTAAACTCCTTTATCATGTTGTGATTGTTCTCAGTTTGATGGTTTATTTGCTGCAAGTTATGTTGTTGTGTATTTATTTAAAGTACATATTTAACCATTTAAAAGAACATATCCCCACACATGAACATTTAAAAGAAGATGCATAAACTTGACACATAATTCATCTTGCATATTTTAACACATGAAGCANTTTACAAGCAAAGACAACGTGAAAAGAGGATGCAAAAGATTTGCACTCATTGTCAGAAGCGGGGTCATCTTATTGACCAATGTTGGACATTGCATCCAACTACTCATCCACAACACAAGAATCAATTGGATAAAGAGATTGGCAAGAATGGAAGAGGAGATTCTATCATCGATGTGAGTCAAGATGATTCACAAGAGGACGATTTCCAACAGAAAAATTCAGTGTTGAGTTGGCTTGGTAGGAAATGGTTGGATTTCTTGAGCAAGTAAGGCTTGCATTTTCTGTTGTAAATGCACTTTTCAGATTTATGTGTGCATTTATGTTGAGAGAATGATAAGTTGCAGTAGTTTATCAAAACATGTATGATGCAAGTTGCATGTGAATGCAACTCCTTTGAAGGCATTCTTGTTTGTTGCACAACTTCGCCAGGAGGATGTAAAAGATGGATATGATGTTCACTTGTTACTGCCATTTATCTTTTTCATGTTCAGCTCTTATGTACCCACATGTTTTTGGGTTTATGTACTTATGTTTGTACTGGAAGGAGAGTTGAAGAGTCATGCACATGCATTGGTTTTCATATATGTGTAAGCAGTGAACCTGGTGATGGTTCATCATGAATGATTCATGATTGTAACATGATTGTGTATCATGTATGTCGACTTGTCAAATTGGGAAGGTGGAGATGTTTCAACGAGTCTCGACTTGTGTCGATGTTGTCTTGGTGACTATGTTGTGTCGATCATGTTTTTCGACTTGTGTTTAGTCGATGGTGTTTGTTGACTTCTAAGTTGATTTTGAGTACACCAAGATGCAGGAAAACACCATGTACTTTGATGAAGTACAGGATGCGACAATTTGTTTGAAGAGCAAAAGACTCTGCTGGTATCATTTTCAATCTTGTATAAATTTGTTTTCAAGATTGATGGTTTTCTTGGCTTGTGACAAGATGTCGCAGGAAAGTTTTTGCAGCCATTGGAGAGCTGATTGTGTTGAGAATTAAAGAGTTCACAAGAGGGACTTGATTCTCAGTGGGAAGGTTGGAATTCTTCCAAGCACAGAGAGAACAGTGGGTCAGCAGCAGCCAGAGAGGAGTGGTTGAGGGACATAGTCAATTGCAGTGCAAGGCATGTCCAGGTATCCAAGTGATTGTCGAAAAGGCTTTTCAAGTAGAATCAGTTGATAGAAATTGAAAGAAAAAGAGTATTGAAGCTCAGACAAATAATCATAAGCTTTTGTGGGTCCAAAAGCCTTTCAGTGGGAAGGCGTGATCAAAATTTGGACCAGGGGTCAAATTTTAGTTCAAAATTCAAAATTCATGGAATTGCCTCAACAAAAAATGAGAGCATATTCCTCGTCATCATGAACCCAACGCAACTCATTTGGGTTCAAACGGAGGTCGGGAGCAAGAGATATGATGATCTGTTCGAATCGTCAAACAGGTAAAAAAAGGATGCTGATGTGGCATGTCCGTACGATGACATGCCAGAGCTGAATGGAATATGTAGGACCACTGACGTGGAATTCATTTATTGGTAGATTTTGGGCGAATCTGTTTGTGACACGTGGCATAGTATTTCGAAAATTATGAGGTGCCACGTGGCCCAGTCGTGGGCTGCCACGTGGCACCCTGCTATTGGTTTGGGTGTTGGTTAAAAGTTATGGAGTCCACCGGACTCGACCCCGTGACCTCCACCTCTATCTAAGATTTAACAAAGTCCAAACAACCGACGTGCCACATTATATGTCTTATCACATATATGGGTTTATATCTATATAAATTTGATTAATGTTGAATATGGCACGGGGTCGGGCTAGGGCTTAGCCCCAGCCCGCGATCGCATACAGATCCATATGAATAAACTCTCGCGTGCATTTATGAGTGTTTATAAACTTGGCGGTTATGGTGTTATATGTGACCAGTGGTTATACCATATGCGCGGGGGAGTTTGGTTGGTATTACAACGGAGTTAGCCCCCGAGTTTATGGTTTCGCATATGACCACATACGGAGAGAGCGTGGGGTTTAGTTTGGTTTCTCAAATGTATTTCCCACCAATCATTCACCGACACTTGGCGTATTTTCATTGGTTTAAAATCTTAACCGTTTTTGTTTGAGCGCGCGGTTGTATGGAGGACCCATGTGACTGTGGCCTTGGCGGTTAGGGGTTGGGCGTGCCCTAACTGTCCTACAGTTTGGACTGTTTTCGGTTATGCATGTGTGCTGAGTTTAAGCACGTGTTTTGGAGCATGTTCTTGGTTCAACGTACACAAGGTGCGTTTTGGTGAACTAGAGACAACAAGCTTGAAGGAAGAGAATGGCAGGAGGCCTATCTTCCTCATTTTTTGGCCGAATGAGGTGTCGTAAAATCCCAGCTAGGGGTTTTGGGGCATTTTTAATCCATTGGCATTGTTTTCACAGCCATTTGAAGACTTATTTTGTAGGTTTTTAACCATTGAAGTCTTAGGAAGCTCCAGGGAGCTTGAAGCCCTCATTGATTGAGGTCATGTTTTAGTGAGTCCAAATTTGTTTTCTGTGACTGAATAGTCATTTTTGGCTAATTTTTATGCTCTGAACACATTGGGATAGGTTTTAGAGGCTTTTGAGGACTTTTACATGTGTTTTTTCCAAAGAGAAGCTCAAGGAAGCTTATGGTCACATGTAGAAGAGGTCATGCCCGGATGAGCCATGATCCGTTTTCAGAGTTTTATTAGTCATTTTTGGGTTTTTATGAGTTATGATCGCAATGGTACAACCTGTTTTTCCATGGGAGTTGAGAAGAAGATTGCAAAATAAATTTTGACAAATTAATCCCAGAGAGCCAAGTCCATTAATGGAGGCTCAAGGAGATGTAGCCCGGAGGGGGGCGAACTCCTTTCTCATGTTGTGATTGTTCTGAGTTTGATGGTTTATTTGTTGCAAGTTATGTTGTTGTGTATTTATTTAAAGTACATATTTAACCATTTAAAAGAGCATATCCTCACACATGAACATTTAAAAGAAGATGCATAAACTTGACACATAATTCATCTTGCATATTTTAACACATGAAGCAAGGTGCTGTGAAGTTTTATTTTCATGAAGTAGAGGGTGCTTGCATAGCATAACAAGTCAACCCACTATTTTCAGATCACCACCTAAGGAAAAATACAAAACAACAAGAATATCCTATCAC